>JABUQX010023160.1:0-36639 GCA_015478945.1 Trachelipus rathkii | reverse complement strand
AGAGAGAGGAAGAGAGAGAAAAATTATGAGAGAGTAGAACTGATACGGAAAGACTTAGTAGATCATAAATTAATAGTATAAGAGAGAGAGGAGGTGAGAAGAGAGAAAGGAGAGAGAGAGAGAGAGAGAGATAAGAGAGAAGAAGTAAGAGTAAGAAGATAAGGTTGTAAGTAAATAAAATGAAACAAAGATATATGCAAAGGTAATAAAATATATAGTATAATATCTAATAAATAATAAGTAAATTGTGGGACAAATATTTGCCTCCAGTAAAGGTGATTAGCATAACTCTATAAGTAAATTGATGAGTAACTCTTTACCTTATACTATCACTCTACTCTCCATCACATATATGTTCGCTCCCCCATCAATTAAGTCAGGAAATCGAGATGTAGCCACATCGAACCACACCTTTTAACTTATTCTGTGCAGAAATCATGTGCGATCCCCATTGAACGTTCCTGTACAACATTCGTATTTCGTCTTCGAGTCACGTGCATAGATGCTTTGTCTTCCGAAATCTCTCTCTTCTACATACGTTCAAATAAACTCTGCATCACTAGGACGCACAGATTTCTTCAATAGCGAAATCTCTATATGGAAAAAGAATTATATATAATGATACATTGTTGCGATGCGGATAATCTGTAATTCAGTTTTTCCACACTGCCAACTACTTCTATCCATTCCTTCTTCTCTTCCTCTCTCAATAATGTACTCCTGTGGCGAGCATTCTTTTAGTCGCGATGTTCAGATTCCATTTTACGGAAAGAAACAGAAGCGAAACTTCCCCCCTTAAAGCGGCTAAAATTCTACTCTTACTTTTCTTAAATCTATATTGAGCGTAAGTCTACTTTCAATTATTCATCACGCTTACGACTTACGTCACTCAACTAGATAAACCCTCTCTTTTATGTTCCTAATGTGAATTATGCCTGATGAAAGAGATCGTTCTGTACATAGTACTTAATGCCAGTATCAGCAAGGATGATAATTCGAAAGTGAAGAGTTGGATCGAATATCATTCAGATGTCCTAATATAGTATATTGCTGTACAGGTTAATAGAATATGCTTTTATGAATTTATTATATATTAATGCTAATATATTATTATAGTATATAATTAATATATATATATATATAAATATTAAATAATATATTATATAATATATATATATAATATTAATTTATAATTTTATAAATTATATTAATATATCATATATTATATAGTATATATATAATAATATAATATATTCATAAATATATATATATAAATTAATATTTAAGGATTAATTTTCATAGTTATGAAGATGTTTTGTTTCCATCTCTTGAATTCTAGAATTCTAATATATAATATTTTAATGGTAGTTATACTATAAATTGGAAAAATATGCTGTCTACTAAATACATTGATACAACCTATAACAAAAAAAGTGAGGATTATTATAATAAGAGATCTGAGAAAGCGATCCAGAGTAAGACGCGAGTGAAGGCGAAGCAAGGGAGAGTAAGAGGAGTATATATATAGTAGGTATAAAACAGGAAGTATAGTAAACTACTTCACTAGTTATACTAGGCTAAAATATAATTACTATTGAGTACTAAAATTATACTAGTTGTCGATATTTATATCTAATAACTAATATATAAATATTATTATATATATATAACTATTACTATATTATGTATTAGCGCATATTACTAATAGATATTAAATATTAATCTCATGTTTTTTCTTTCGAATTTCATTCTTTATTTTAAATATGATTTTTACCCCTTATATACTATCTCAATTACAATGGACACTGATTGAACATTGATATAATATAGTATAATATAATTATTATATCTTATTATATATTAATAATATTATTATACTATATTATTATATTTCATATAATATTATATATCATAAATATAATGGTAAATATAAATACACTTCTATTAAAGTTTATTTAGTTTTAATAGTATTAATTAAATATTAATATATATATATTATATAATAAATATATATATTATATATATAATTAGTTTTATATATATATATATATAATATATTATTATTAATATATATAATTATATATATCCTTATGAGTTTCATGGTTCATATACTCTATGTTATGTCTAATATGTATATATATATATATAGTATATATTATATTAATCAACTCCATAGGAAACTGGCTCGCCCGCCCTGACGTTGTCCAGAACTATCCTTCTTTCCGCAATTGATTTCTCGAGAGATCACTAGTACCATCATCTCTCTTAATATTCTCGCGGGTAAGATTCATGTTTTTCGCCCCTTGGTAAATCTATGCAAACAACTGTAATTCTATTAACTATAAAATACTTTCTCTCCAACACGCTCCACCTGCCCTATCGTTTTTTCTGGCACTTTGATCGGGGTGGTTGCGTGCTTCTACGCTAACTATAATGAATGACTGCTGACTCTGATTACGCTTCGGCTTCTGCCCACAAGGTGGGAGCTGTTTTGACGGATACAGTTCCTTCTTCGACTAAAATCTTTCTCTCATAAAGCCAATACTATAGGTTCGATATCGGTTGCATGTTTCTTTCATATTCAATTTACAGTATTAGTATAGAGATACAGCGCTTATCGGTATTGAAAAATTACTCCTAGTACTTTACTATCCGCTTCTCTAGCTAATAATTTCATATCAGTACTAGTAAACGTTGCATGGTAAATACTCTCAGATACGAGCAAAGCGTAGCTTTCATTATACAAACGTAAAAGTGCTAGTAACCTATACTGGTGGAGTTCTCATTCTAACTGTAAAACAGAAAATCCTATTCTTTATATATATGGCCTCTGATTCCAAAACATCTCTACAACTTACTTATAAATCTGGCCTTTCCTCCCTATATTATTCGATTGTTATGTAGCTGTATGCTGATATTATGTAAATATACTATTCACTACAACCTGAAATAGAGTCCAAATCTTATTCGGTACTTCGATTACTATTTTCCTCTAATTAACCTGGACGATTTTAGGCTATTCTCCTCTACTTATTATAATACGCACTTCTCCTTCATTTCAGGTATCCACTATGTTATTTGGGGCCTTATATACAATTTTTTAATCGGGTGCATGACCTCCTGAGAATCTATTAAAGTGTATTCGTAGAAGTTGACGGGGGCACAGGAGTGCATTATACTCTGCCCTACGAAAGTTATTGTAAGGATTAGTAGCCTATACTACGAAACGGCCCACCTTTACATCAACTCTGAGTATATCATAATATATAATATATACTATATTTACTTCATTTCATATATTTAATTAAAACTTTACCCTCAGTGTTGAGATAAGCACGCACAATGTCAACCTATTCGAAAAAAGACTCCAGCTATCTGATCCTTCACTATATTACTAGAGCCCTATATAGCTTCTACCTGTATATTTTCTATCCCTAAGATATGGTTTGAATGAAATCTCATCCTCTCTAACCTCACTCACGATCTTAGATCCATCTGGAATCCTCATTCCTCCTTTAGCAAACACTTTCCGTATTTATACTGATCCAGTAAAGCTTACGAGAAGACTTTGATGACGTTCTATCGAGGATACTTTCCTGATTATAACGCTATCTTTTATATGTTTTTATACCGCACCTCTTTAAGTTAATAAACGGAGACTTCTGTCGCTTGACATAAGAATATATAATCACAAAACAGCATATTGAAACTCGCAAGTATAGCAAACGTCGTCCTAGCGTTCAACTTTACATATTAATTCGTTTCCGCGTGCACTTGTTGTTCCTCCTTCTCGTTTTTGGCTTACGTTAATAGTAGGTCATTACGTTTTTGTTTCAATTTGCTCAATAGTCGTGTCTGATGGGTGCTTGTGTTATGAGAGCGCTTCTTCT
Organism: Trachelipus rathkii; assembly: GCA_015478945.1. NCBI lineage: Eukaryota > Metazoa > Arthropoda > Malacostraca > Isopoda > Trachelipodidae > Trachelipus > Trachelipus rathkii. The sequence continues at coordinate 32,749 of JABUQX010023160.1, read as the reverse complement.
CTTTTTATGTTGTGGTCAATTTGTAGTGTTCCTCAGTGTTTCTTTGTATATCTTAAGGTTGCTTAGCTCTGGATCTTATTATTTCTTACGTCGTTATTCGTCTATTTTAATATAGAAGTTTGGCTTTCTTAGAGCAGTCGCTATACATTTAGCTAAGCAATCCTCACCTAAGTGATTTGTACCTGATCGACTCGACCCTGTCATGCCTTTCAATCTCATGTTGCAGTTTCTTCCTACCCGTATGTTTACAGTTCGTGTTCTAAGGAATGAACCTCTCTCTTAACTTTCCGATTTCATCGTGGTGCTGAATTACTGATAGAATCACGAGTTGACGGTCGTCTCATAACCTAGTTTGAACATTAAGTTTCATTTGAAAAAAACTACACCTCTACTACATGAAGTATTTCAACCTCTTTGAGAGAGATATCTTTAGGAACTTTCTATCTCAACTACGAGAAAAGGGTGAACATTCTTCTTGTAAGGTGAAAATACTAAATCTCTCAAACATGTGTTGAAAATAAAACTTGAGAGAGCACACGATATTTCTGACCTATTAGAATAACAAGAAACGAGAGAGATTTGTTATGAGAGAGATACCAACAACATGTAACCGCAGCACTGATGACCAACAGTGAATAGTTTTTAATGTTAGTAAGTGTTCAGAGAAGGGCGGTATCGAAAATATCCTCAGCTGCGTTTGTTATTATGTTCATTGACTGTTGAGCATTCAAATGGAGTTACAACACCATTAGAAACTTAATGGCATAGTGAACTACAACAAACTTGGAACTACTAATGCTGGAAAATATTTCTTAATCGAATCACCAAAACCTAAGGTTTATACTGATAATGGTTTTGAGAGAACTATTTACCTGAAACGATGGATTATGTGGCATTCTAGGAGATAATTTATAACCCAAACAGGAAAAACCTGGGCTTACTGTTAGAACTGAGGGGAGGCGAGAGTGCTCGTAAATTTTTTTTCGCCTACAAAGTCACACTTTTAAACGCACTTATTATTTCTACCGATAATGAGAGAAACTGATTATTAACAACAGAACCTCTCTTCAGTATGACTTAACTCTACGGGGTTCTCACACCTCGGGGGGCTTCTAAATCAACCCTGTGCGCGGCTCTTTTGATAATTCTTTAATCCGTTATCAAGCCCTTTGGACAAGTCGAGTCCAAAAAGACTATAAAACGTTTATTAAACGTCTAGGTATTCATTATTAGTATCACACTTAGTACTCTCTAAATACTTTGCGAGCGCCTATGTTATATCAAGATGACAATTTCTATCGCTTCGTTCTTCTATCAATGGTTTTGTATTGCCTTCTGTTAAGTGTTTCTAGGTGTAACTGTGGAAGCACATTAACCACCTAGCTCGCGCTACCCACATCGACGCTCCACCGTAAGCACAAAGTGAGTGTACATCAACCGTATATCTGCCGCTCTTAATTCATAGTTTAGTATACTGTAGATTATGACATGAATAGTATAGCATTCCTGTTTTTGTTGAGGACCAAGAGACGCGTGGTTTGCGCGTCTAGATTGCTATCCTTCTTCTCCTGCCGAATCCGAATAGTATAGGATATGACATCTCCCATAGCATAGTGTTTATCCGTGGGAGCAAAGTTTTACACATCTCCTAACACGAACTTCTTCTTGTTTAACAGGCGTGCTTTAAGTGCTCAATGCACAGCGTAACTTTACCGCTACTAAGAAGCAAATTTCGATAATGTGCAATCAAACCCCTCGTCCACAGCCTGTGCAATAAGCATCATATCTCATCCCCGTGGATGGTGAATAGTTCTACACTGTAAAAAAAACAAAAACAAAAAAAAAATAAAAAAATAAAATAAAAAAATCTCTTATCTAAGACGCTAAATAAAGAACTCGTATACACTCCAGAGGTTCTCAACGAGAGCAGATCTTTTTATGGGCAATTGTCCACTATAGTATTCTGTTATCTACTGTGTCTAATGACAGCAGTATATTTTAAACACACACCGAATATATAAAGAAGCACGCATAGGGGTTTTTTGCACTACTCACTGTCCCCTTATAACGCATGCATCAAGCAAAAAATTCCATCACGTATCTTACCATCTTGTCTCTGTTAACGTAAATGGCACGCTAGGGCCTAACTAATACCCACTAACCTTCCCTCTGATATATTGTATATTATATACGTATATAAATTATATATATATAGTTATAAGATATATACTATTATATATTATGATATATATATAATACATATATATTATATATATTATATATAAATTATAATATAATTATATTATATATTTATTGCATACTGTGGCTAACGGCTCTAAAATATCCTCATGCCACTCTAATATTCCGCGTATAAGTTAAAATCGATTTTAACATATTAACTGACCCATCGATATCTATTAAACCATATTTTTCCCGATTTGCGTTATTAGTTCCAATTAAAAATCACCCAACCGCTACATCTAATAATAAAAGACAAAACATTCATATGCGGCTACAGCGAGAGCGAGTCTGAACACAGTTTACAATTGGTAAAAACACAATTGAGTAAACTAGTCAAGTTTATTCGAGTAACAAATATATGTAGAAACCATTATATAGTCACCAATTTCGTGATTATTTATATATATAAAACCATTTATTTATTATTTAAAATTAACAGTAATATTTAATATTTTAAACTTTTCAATATATCATCAAAACAACTAGTAGAACAATAACAAATTTAATTACATATATAATTAATATTATATATTATCAAAAAATAATTTTTATAATGAGATAGAGTGAAAATAAAACTATTCATAAATACAAATATTCATGGATAATCATATAAAATTAAAAAAGACATTGCTATAAACAAGAAGTAAAGTAAACTATACATATAGATAATCAAGTATGACTAAATACAATTTATAGACGGAGAATAAATTTATCCAACTCCGACGATCCTCTACTTTTTTTTCTTTATTCTCCTTTTTGTAAAATCAGGCCACATAATTATTGTATTATTTCTCGACACCGAGGACTTTTGTTTCCATATATTTATATATACTAGATACTATTATTTACTACCATTACTAGAGATAATTATATCACAATATATATTATAGTATAGACTCCATACACTCTATCCTATATAATACTCCGTGAGACATCCAAACTCCGACTAAGTATTATATACCGTATCATTATATTATTATATATACCGACTATATATAATTCACGCAGCCGGTCACTAATTAAAAGATAGTATCATACGAGTGATCACTCTCATCTTACAATTTTTCATTTTATATTTTGTAATTAATTTTGATTACATATCTAGTTGTATAGAAATTAATTTCACCCTATAGAATAAATAACAAATTCACACTAATAAATACATAAAAAACCTCTAAACACGTATTTGTAAGCGAATCTACCCACGTCCTCTCAGATAAATTTATAACTAAAACTAATATTAATTCAATTAACCTGGACTCAGCGGCCGGTTAAAGTTACTCAAATACTTAATGTATAAATTAAATAACTTACACCGTGCCTGTAGTATATATATATATTCGCATTAACATTTTTTTTTAGTTAATTTTGTTTAAAGGTTGATGTAGTGTTGATAAGAAACCTGCCCAAAAATATTTAATATACTTCCAACCGTGACAATATTATTAAACCTTGTATACATAATAATACTATTAATTAATACTTAAAATATATATTATATAATATATATAAAATATATATATATTATTATAATATTTATAAATTATAAATATTATATATAATATATAATATTATATATAATATATAATACAATATATATATATATTAATATATATTATATATATATATATTACTAGTATAATAATTATATTATATTTCCATTAATTTATAAAAATTATCATTCATATTATATATTTATATTATATATATCATTTAAGCAATACATTAATACTATATAATTATAATATTATAAAATAGTATATATTTATTATATTAATGATTATATTATATATATATAATATATTAATATATATAATATAACTTATATTAATAATTATAAACTATTTAATATAATAATACTAATTAATTCACTATGGTAGTCGGTATAGTGTCTTATATCATATACATTCCTCTACATTCAATTTTTTTTTTTTACTTATATTTATCATATATATATATATATATATTATACTAATATAATACAATAATAATAGTACTACTATATAATATAATATATAGCTATACTATATATATACATATATATATATAATATACAAATATTATATATTATAAATAATATTATATATATAATATATATATATATATATATCATATATATTATATATATATTATATATATATATATTATAATTAATATATATTATATATTAAATATACATATATATATAATAATATATATATATATAGTATATATATATATTATAATATATTAACATATATTAATATATATATAATATATATATGTAATTATATATATTATATATATATAGATACATATAATAATATATTATATATACTATATATATATAAGTAATATATAATTATTAATATATATTATATATATATAATTTACTGCTTTACAGCATTTTATTTAATCAAAAAAATTATTTCACTCTGCCTTGTTATATATTATACAACAATATTATATAATATATATATATATATATATATTTATAAAATATATATATATATAATATATATATATAATAATATAATATATATATATATATATATAATATATAATAACATATAATATATATATAATATATATAATATATATAATATATATATATATATATTATTATATTAATAGATATATATATTATTAATATAAGTCATTATACTATATATATATACTATATATTATATAAATTAATATATATATATATATATATATAATTAATTATAATTTATATATCATATACGTATATAAATATATACTTATATATATAGTAGTATATATGTAATTATAATTAAATATATATATATATATATATTTTTATAATATATATATATAATCACGTCGTGACTGGAGTCATATCTTCTCACTGCCACTTCATCATATAACGACTCGTCCACTCGAGTCAACAATTCCTTCAAAATTGAGTCCTGAACAGAAACTGGACTCACAATTGGGAATAACTTTTTTTGCCCCTATATTATATAAATATAATTCTATATATAAATAATATTATAATATATATATATATATATATATTATATATATATATAATATAATATTATCATTAATATCCTGAGGCTCTAAAACTTATACCATCCCTTGAAGCTTAGGTTCTATTAAAATATTAGCCAAATTAGGATTGCGAGCTATATAAATAAAACTTTAATTCATGTTTGTATTACTATTGCATTCTACAATGGACTATAGGAGCCGGTAAAAATACGAGACTCGTCGCTTCACAATAAAGAAACAAACAAACATACGAATAAACTACAAATTTATCAAAGTACTCTGAAATACTAATATCTTATCATAAAGTATTCCAAATACAATACATCTAAATACTCGGTAATTATAATTAAATATATATCTATAAGAATATATAATGTATATATATACCGCTAATATACGTTATCGAATATATATGCGTAACTAAGCTATAATTAGTATAGTGATAAATATATATAATTATAGTAATATATATATATACACTAATTAGTATATCATAATTATTATAATATATATAATATTATATATATATTAAAATACCGTATATATATATTAATAAGTACACAATATATAATATATTATATAATATATATGTTATATAATTATATATAATGTATATATATTATATAATACTTATATAATAATAGTTAATATTAATATTTATATATTATATTTTATATGACGAGGGTGCCTAATCGAAGAATTCATAATGCCGAACGGACCCCTATTATATTCTGATCATATTGCTTTGGGTACAATCGCGAATAAAATTTAACCGTATGAACATTGTTAACGAAAATCAAATATGAAAACAGGGCACTAGAAAACCTTCTTGTTACTATTCCGAATCAGTCACGATAATCACATGGCCAAAATAGAATGTGGTTGACTGTTCAATCGTTATTTGCTGTTAGGAAACGTATGGGAAAAAACTATGAAGAATGGGAGCAAGAAGACTACGGAAAAGATTAGAAATAATAATAGAATATAACTATAGGAAGGATTTGGAACATAAATAATATAGTTGTTAGATATATTGAATTTAAGAATATCAAAAGGAATAAACTAGGAATTGATTAGGAACGAGAAATATAATAACTAGGAATATTATGGCTAGGTAAATAAAATAGTACAAAGGCGTAAAAGTTTGTTAGACTTTTTGACATGGAAGTTAGTTAGATCATTTATGAAGGGATTTCATGTTTGGTTATTGTAGTTTTGGGTATTTTTAATTAAAAAGAAGGCATTTCTCTACATAGAGCCGGTAACCCGTCAAGTAGAAATTTGTCTCCAATCTCCGCGTGACGTCATCCTGAGACGTAAGAGATACCGGGTTCGAAGCTTTCTTTCAAGCTTTTATCCAAATATGAAAGATAAAATATAACAGGTTTTGCTTGAAAAGAATCGTACGATTGGTATTATTTAGAGTTTGACTTCAGTATGGGTGAAAAACTTATACGAGTGGGAGAATGAAATGTGTCTGGGTGAAAGATTTATTTCCCGGTGAAATACTTTCTCTAAGTGAAAAACTTAAGTATGGATGAAAGGCTTACATCTTGGTGAAAAACTTGTCTGAGTGAAAAATTTACTTCACTTGTCTGGTGAAAGCTACGAAACCAAAGATCAGCTGATGAAACAAAAAAACAAACATAAAGGGATCGATTTTAGCATAAAAATTTTTTTTTAATAGAATGTCTTGTATATCGTTTTTTAGAAGACAGACGTAGTCATTAAAGAAAGATGCAAAAGATAGATTTTGTATCATAATACTGTTCCAACTTTCAAAAACTTGCAATGTGAATTTAACCAATTACAACAGGCTGAGGGTGATTGGCTTTATATCACAATGGGTATCCTAAAATAATAAATAAAAGTTTGATCAAATCTTTTTGTAAAATCAAAGCGATGTCCCAAATTTTATGGTGATGTGTTGTTATTTTTGCAAAGTGTTGGAGCATTGAGACCTAGGTGTAATGCTCTATTAATATATTTTGCTCTCGTATATCTTCTTGTTGTTTATAATGTAATTTGGGGTCGCATGTATATCTATATATGATAATTTATATGATATATAATATAGAGTAATATAATTATATACTATAATATATATATATATTATTATATTCTATTATATACTATATAAGTTATATATAGTATATATTATATTAAGATATAAATACATATTTTTTAAATGTATATATATATAAGTGTAAACTTATAATAGTTGTTTAACAATATTTCTATATATTTATATATTAACTATATAATCATTATATATCCATAAATGTCTATTTGGTATTGATGCAGGTTTTCAACTCCACCACATAGAAACGAAAAAAACCTCTACTCACTAGTTTCCACTCCTAAGTGAGTTCTGATTCCTTTCAAGAAGGGCACGATACTGGGGATGATGTCTCCTCGAGGTCCTGCAGTGCATCTTCTTTGGGTTTGTGTGTGTGGTGGCTTAAAAAAAGTTATAATTAAATTAGGCGCAGTAGGAATTTTATTATTGTACATCTGTTGCTGATATAAGTAAGGATTTTGCTCCTCTTTCCTTGCTCTTCGGTATATTTTAGATCTTATTTTACAAGTAATTCTCCTTTCTGTGCACAATTTCTACTTCAGCTTATCCTCAATCTGATTTTAGTTTATAAATATCATAGAACGCCTTTCCTCAACAATTTCTTGCCTTATTTTTTTTACTTTTATCTTCTTCTTTTTTATTTTTTCTGTTAAGAATAAACAACTGAAATTAGTTTTTTATTCGAAAGGAATTTTGTTATAACGCCAATGTTAATCTTCGTAGTCGAATATTGATAGAAATACTATGAATGGTTAACCTATTTTCTTATTTACTTTTATTAAACTCACAAACCAAGCTTATCGCCTGCAGGTGGAATAAGAGAGAGGTGCATTTTTTTCACATTTTTTTTAAATTTCAGAAAAAAAATGTGTTTTATTTCAAAGTGGCGCAAAGTACGCCTAAAAGAACTGATGAATAAAATATATATATATAGATGATATTATATATAATTGTGTATTATAATATTGTATTTATATCCTGATATGAAAAAAAACTTTATTGATATTTATAAGATGATAACAATAAAGATGAATTAATAAATAATACTTTGATAGATATGAACATGCTTTTGATTCTTTTTTATCTTAGAATTAATGTGATCTCATCTAAAGAGATCTGTGTGTGTGTTTATTGTGTTTGCTTGGGTTCTTCTTTGGTATGATACTTTGGTATGTTATAGGTTAGGTGAATGAAGGATGAAGATGAGGGGGCGAAGATGAGGATGACTAAATACTAACAAAAAATGAAAAAGTAAAATTGGAGTGATTTATTAATACGGTGCTTACAACGCATAGGTGTAGGTTGTATTTGTATATTGGTATAAGGTTTTATTTATCTTTCCCTTTTCCCTTTTAACTAGAATAATAAGGCTCATGGATTCATCATAATCCCGATAATCATAATAATAAAGATTACAATAATAATGAAATAATGATATTAATAATAATAAAAACAATAATAACAAATAATAATAATAATAATAATAATAGTAATAATAAATAATAATAATAATAAACAATAATAATAATAATAATAATAAAAATAATCTATTTATCTTATGATCAAGATTAGTTTCTTCACGATGAAATTGATTTTGTATTTTTTTCATTATTTTCAATAATTTCATTTAAATTTACTTTCTCATTAAATTATATATATAATTACCCTTTTATAAGGGAAATGGTCATTCCCGTCCTTCTTGGATTATTATCAAGTTCTTTGTTCTTTACTCTGGTTGTTTTTATCTATTCTTTGTTCTTTACTCTGGTTGTTTTTATTTATTCTTGAATTTGTTTTCTTCTTTTATTGATTTTTTTCTTTTTACTCTTGTTTCTGTTTTTCCCTGTTTATTTCTATATTTCGATGATAGCTTCTCTTTCTTTTTGTTTAAGCTATTCTTTCCACTCTCACATTAAATTCCTAGCTGAAAAAGATGGGGAGAAGAGAACAATGAAATGAAACCCATCTCATTCCTCCCCACCCGTCAATTCTGGTATTGACGCACCATCTTACGGTCTATTCTTATTCTGGTTGGTCCGAGTCCAAACCAGAATTTTATTCCATTCTTTTCCTCACCAAATATCAAAAACAAAATATCTTTCAATCAAAATACACGATCCCGGGTTAAAACTATATAATGAGTAGATTCCGGGCTCCACTCATCACATATACTGCGTTAAAATTTCACCCGAGTATATTTCTAAATTTTCTTTACGTGATTATTTTTATTGTTTTCATTTATGTTTATTGTTTTTTTTTTAATATTGATGTATATTATTATGTTTTTTTTCTTGTGTATTTAATGTGTTTTCATTATTTTTATTTATTCTGTTTTATTTTTATTCTTTGTATTCATTTTGTTGTTTTTATTTTTATTTATTTAAATTGTCTTGGTTACTTTTAAGTATTTCATTATTGTTTTCTTATTATTTTCATTTAAAATTATTGCTTTTCATTATTTTTATGTTTGTTATTTTTATTATGATTTAATTTCATGTTTGTTTTTTCTTGTTATTTTTATTTATTTTTGTTGTTTTTGTTACCTATATATATATTTTGTTATTTTCATTATTTTTTTATTTAAATTGTTTTTGTACATTTTTTTTTATTTAGATTGTTGTTTTCTTTTCCCCCTTTTTTTTCAATGTTAGTTTGTTGTTTTTGTTATTTATATGTATTTTGTTTTTGTTTTGTTTTTTATTTTTACATAGTGTTTTTATTATTTTTAATTATTGTGTTGTTTTCTTCCCGCTTTCGCTCTATCATCGTACGGGAAGACTAACGGTAAGTCTTGACATAACCCTCTCGATCGGGTATATGGACGCTCACCTTCTGTTCTTTGTGATTCTAATTCAGCTAATCTATTTTTAAATAAGTCAGTACTACCTTCAAATCCCTCAAAAGACAAATCGTCAGGAGGGAAGTTTTCTTTCTGTCCATCCTGTTCTATATTTAAATACGTTTCTGTTTCCATTTCTTCAGAAATAGGCAACCCTACTACAGGGGTAGAATATGCCTGTATATATTCTTCAAACACTCTATTTGTCGGTAAAGATTCCCTAATATCCTCTTGTGGAGCTTGCAATGACTCCCAACGACTCTCGGCTTCTTGTATCAATTCTGACGTATCCCACTGTAGATACTCGTTGACTTCCTCTTCATCTGAATGTACTACATTGCTAATATCTCCTGGTGATCCGTTCTCCATCGTTTTCTCAAGTATCTTTGCTAATTCTAAATTAATCTTGCGTTGATTTTTCATTAATCCTACAAAACCTTCTTTAACCTTTCGTAATATAGTGTCATCAATAGTGAAACCCTCAAAAGAGTCATCGTCATCACTGTCATCATCTTCCCACTCTAACTCTATTGGCTCTAACGATTCCATACCTATTATTTTCTTCTGTTCGAAATACTCTCTTCCAATGTGCCTTCAGTGTGTATGTTCATGCTAGCTACATTTTGACACACTTTGAAGGCATACTCTTCTCGCAAATATCTGCGGATTATTTGTTAAGTATTGACGAGGAGGCATTTTCAGGTCGCCAACGTCGTGAATGATATGAGTATTAATATGTTGAGTCCTTCCATCTTCCCGGAGACTCCGCTAATACAACTAATGCTGACAGTGAATTGTGTCATTCTACCTTTATCATTTCATAAGGCCCATGATACCTAGGATCAAATTTATTTTTCGATTCATGTACATTCTTGAGGTACTTTAAACCTAACCATTTATGATGGACACTTTCATGAGACGGACAATGAAACGCGTGGACAACTTTAGACTTTATTTTCCGTCAGCATTCTTCCTCACATGGTAAAGGGAGTCCAGTTATCTTTTAATTCATCGTTTGTGCCTTTTTTTCAAGATATTTTCTTCACCAAAGTTTATAAGTTCGTTTACCGTATGCGCTCGTTATGATCTAATCAGAACTAACAAGAAACTCTGTTGACAACATCTTCATCCACATTTATTAGACTTCTTTACTGGACATTCTCAGAATACATTGACTTCTACGGGTGCGATTTGACAACGGTTCGACCCAGCGCGTTTCGAAAGAGTGGGTGGTGTACGGGGTTTTCCTTAGTATCATGTTTAATCTGTTCGTTTCTTCAGAGTTCTCGAACTCTGGTCCAATGAATTCTCTACTACCGTTATCAGTAAGAAGCCGCTCCGGGAACTTTTGCAGAAATGGCAGTATTCGATGTTGGAACGCATTTGCGACATTTATACTCTTTTACTTTCTTGAGTGGAAATCATTTGCCCTCAGAGGCAGCCACCCACTTCGTGAAATGATCCACCATCTAATGCATAATTGTTTTCCCTGGTAGAACGGAAATCTCTGCGCCATCAAATCCATTGCTACTATTCAAATGGTCTTTGAAGTTTACATGATTTTAAGAGTGCGGCGGAACATAGAGAATAATCGAATATTTTACACGAGCATTGAGCATCTTGTTACATTTATGGTGGTGGTGATATCGTTATCAAATAGTTGTTATCTTTGGCTTGGCCATACATCTCAGTTTACTCAATAAATGAATGTAGATGATTATTCTTTGTTCGTGCAATAGTGGCAAATATGTTATATGAGGCTCTTCGATAGCCAACCTTATAGTTGGCGATAGAGGTTTTTGATGCGGACATTGTGTAGAGTCGACATGATAGCAGTAGAGAACTCTCTCACTCACAATCGATCATTTTACATAATAGGTCACGTGTGTGAGATATTTTCATATACTCTAAGTGAAATGGTTAGCAGAACGGTGCTACTTGAAAATGAGGAGTTTTCCCTTGAAGTGTGGATGTGTTCAATCGTTACAAACGTATAATCAGATATAATTATGAAATTTGTCATAATGATCGTATCATTGCTTGGATTATCCAAAGGATAGATTTATTATCTGAATCGATTTACTGAATATTGATGAATTTTTGGATTATCTGGTAATTATCAGTCTCACCTCACCCACCCGTGGTGTTAATTGGATATATATATGGGATTACTTTGTTAACATGTTAATTTTTCATACAGCTATTACCTTCCTACCTCTCATTGACTCATCCACAGAATAAATTTCTTTCCCTCAAATTTTTCGGATGTTACTATACGAACTTAGCACTGATAGCTTCTGTCCTCTTTTATTTGCGCTGCATCGGAAGGCCACAAATGGAGGAGTCTGTAATGGAACTCTCCCACGGAGCACACACTGTGTATGATAAACTACTTTGTGTCCGTAAGTGCTAATCCAATGATTTAAGGGTTTTCGTTCCGTAATACATCATACCTCTACTTTGCTATAACTTCGTAAATGCCAAATATGGCTCTGAGTTATTGGAAATTGACGCCCTGCTTCATCTAGCTGTAACCTTATTTGTATATTTCGACTGATTCCTTCCCGCGGGTAATCCATATGTACTTCCTATTTTCCAACAACTCTTTTTGCAACTTCCTGTCTACTATTAGTTGATGTTTCCAATCGAGCCCACTATACAACCCACGAAAAAGCCTGGAAAAAGAGAATCTCACTTATTCCAGTGGATAATTAAATTTCTGAAAACTACCCCAGGGAATAAGCACATCTTTACAGCAATGCTTCACTACTCCTGGATGTTTCTCCTACTGGGATCTTGGACAACAGCGTCTGCCACACTAACGTTTTCTTTTTACTAGGGGATAATATACGACACTCGAATAATCAAATGTCCGTTAATCTCCTCAATGAGCGTACGACGTGCTATGGAACGAGGCATATCACTAGCAGAGAAATGGCATCAGCTGTGCAAAATAACAAAAAGTGAGCATATGATGGTCAAATAAAGATAGGGAAGCTACTTCTATAATTCCATAAATGGAAAGAGTTTAATATCCCTCAAGAATCCCATCGTATAATTATGAACAAGCTAACCCTTTTTCCAGTGTTGTCTGTTTCTGCGTATAATATATTTTGAATCTTTATTGAACGTGGAGGTGGTTGAAATAAAAGCGATAGGACGTTCTTCACCAGATTGTGTCTGAGCGAGACACGCCCCTGCCACCGACCATCAGAGGCATCCACAATATAAATTAAATAACAAAGGAAGTGCAGCTGTTCTCTGTAACGATTTAAGTACGACCAGAAATCTAGTGTGGTCGAGTGTGAAAGTTCATCCTTTCATCTGTGAGCTTTTTGGATGATGTAGCTTTCTGGAACATAGGGTCTATCGGTCCATTTCAAGTGTCTTAGTTTAACTTAATAATGCATAATATATAAGGGGTTTCGCAATTTTTTAGTAGCAGTAGGCGCCTATATGGTGCGACCTATAGAAGTTGCACATATTACCCAGAAACTTGCTATTATTTTATATATATAGATATATAGTCAAAATTTTTTTATACGAAAAAGGTGGTCGGTAACGGAAATTGCAATAAATTACTTTGTAATTAATTTTCCTAACGAACCTCTTTCATGATCTGAATCTCGGTGTCCTAGTAATGTTACTTCTTGTCGGAGGAGGAAAGTCTTGGCCGGTTGATTTTAAGCCAGTTTTTCAAATAAGCAGATGTGAGGTATACCTTTTCCAACATATTTTCCAGATGTTCTTTCGAATGTTTCTACTTTACTCAATCAGGACATCATCCTAAATATACATGCGACTCTATTCAAAGGTATGTATGGTGTGTCGCAAGGCAATCTCCAATCCCGCGTTGAAATGTATTGCAGGGCGTTTCTTCACACGATAACGGCATTCGCAAGAAACTCCCAATTAGTGACAATTAGGAGTCCGTAAAAAGCAAGTCTTCTCAAATGCTGTGTCTCTTCACATCTAACCTGAATTAAATTCTTTTATTAGTCTTCATGATATGTCAAAGAACTCATACCCTTGAGACTGGAAACAACATGTCCGTCAGATTTAGGAATAGGAAAGCTATCTCCCTTTGTGATTTTATTTAACTCCCGATAATCAAAGTCTGATCGACCCATCTTTCTTTCTGATTGGAACTACTGGGGCTGAATATGGGGATTTGCTCCTTTGGATGATTCCTTCGTCCTCTAGTTTTTTACAATCTGCCTCGATTTCTCTGAGCATAGGGCCTTGTAACCGTCTGACTGGCACTTGCACCGGATCCTCAGTCAATGTTTCGATCTTATGTTTGATAACATTGGTGCAGCCCACATCAGAATCTCCCAAACTCGAGACAGAAGGATACCGTTCTAATAACCTAATTACTTGTTCTCTTTGTTCTGGTGTTAATTCCGCCTCTTCCAACCTAAATGCTTTGCTCAAATTTTCAGGATTCCATTCCATATATTCGTTAGGACTCTGCTCATCCAACTCTACTATATTGACAGTGGGATCCTCCACTGTAACTTCCTCTATCCTACCTACAATTGATCCTTTCTTTAACCGCCTTGTTTGGTCACTATCATTTTGTAATATCACTAAAGCTCTATCGCCAGAAAAATCCATCAACATATGTTCTAATTTTACCGTTTTTGGCAATCCTCGCCATGCCTCCACCACAACAGGTTGCTTCATTAGTCTTTTTCCTTGCCTTTCCACTTCTACTATCATACACCTTTTTGGTTCTAAATTTACTGCCTCAACTAATGCACAGGTTTCTTCCCTGGGCAATCCCTGTTTCATGTCTACTGCTACGGTTTGTACATAATTCCCCCGCCTGATGACTAATTCCCTATGGTACAAATCCGGCAACAGATGTTCCTGCTTTAAAATATCATACCCTAAAACTAGATCATACTCAGTTAGTTGGTCAGGGACCACAACGAAGCGACTCGGCTTCAAGACATAATTAGTGGACAATCTTAGGGCGATTGTAACTTCTCCTAACACGGGAAACCTAACATTACCGTAACCCCTCTAAACGCGGTGGGAAAAATAGGGCTTACTTTCTTATCTAATAAATGAAAACAACCCGATATTAAACTTACCTCCGTACCTATATCCGCAAAAGTGGTACGGCTTCATTTGTTGTTGGTTCTTATTTCCTTCAAAATAAGGGTCTTCTCCGGTGCTTTTATAATATGATATCTAATGATGGTTTCTGGTGGCCACTCATCCTGTTCATTCTTTTTCTCTATTTCTTTTCTCTCATTATTCTCATTTCTCTCAGTGTTCTCATCTCTATCTTTATTCTCATTATTGGGTGTTTCCAACCTAACAGAAATTTCTATTTGTTTTAATTCATTGTTTTCCATGGTACAAGTCGCAGTCACTGGGGGTTCCGGCTCTCTTGGTACTAATTCTGGGGAACTTTCCACCATAGGTACTGGGGATACTGTATATGATGTGGCTGGATAACAATATTCGGGGAGAATCTCCTGTGACTCTCCAGGATCATCTTCTTCCATAGTGATCCCCCATGAACCTATTTCATTAGTTATTACTTTTGCTGGGGCGGTTGCTGTTGCTGTTGCCTCTGACATGAGGTCTTCCATGCCAGAGACCCTTCGTTTCCCGAACGCTGTGTACAATCCTTACCTAGATGTTCTCCTTTACAATAGGGACACGTTATTTGGGGGGTAGCAGTTTGACCTCCCCTATTTGGACAATTTCCGACCAAGTGACCGACTTCCTTACATCTCAAACAACGGTTTTGCTCCAAGTAACATTCTTCAATCAGATGACCTCTCTTGCCACAATACATGCACAAGGGCCTATTCCAGCAATCACCCATGGTGTGACCCCTCTTTTTGCAATGACTGCAGATGGGAACTGATGAACCATTGCTGTTGTTTCTTTGTTGTTGATAATTTTGACCTGATCTTTGTCCATTTCGAAATTCTCTCGATGGAATGTTTCCTGCCGGTTGACTATATCTCTGGGGTGTATAAGTATTGTTATTTGTCCTTTGAGGTACATCTCTGGGACCAGCACCCACAGCAGTAGCCTGATAACTTTCTACATAACCTTGGGGTGACGATTGCATCTGGGTCCGCCTACAACAACACATTCCTTCATAATTACTGTACGTGTGGGGCGCTTGCTGGTTCGACGAAGGTATGGTGGACATTTGCATTGACTTTGTTAAGTCGATTACTTCCATGACCTGATTTTCTTTCTTCGCTTGTCCTCGATAAACTTTGTCCACCATAATCACTAATTGTTCCCAAGGAATCCGACAACCTTGAGTAATTTCCACTCCCATCAACGCATCTTCAACCCTGATCTTAACCGTTTCTGGCATGCTATCCATAAATTTTTCTCTGACGATGGGCATTTTCCTTACTTCATTTCCAGGAAACGCTCGCTGAGCCAACCCCAGCAATCGCAAAGCAAACAGCGGGACATCTTCTCCTTCTAACATTTTTGCCTTATTAAACTCAGCGGGCTCAGTGTTGGTTTTCTTCTTCAATTGTTCTCGGAACCACTGCAAAAGTTGGGATTTTACTAATCCATACTCAGCTGATGTGGCAGCAACGATGTTATACGCTTCCAAGGCAGAGCCCTGGAGGTGATTTCCCAACAATGCAACCATCCCCTCTGCTGATCCAGGATACTGTGTCTCACAGAAATGCTCAAATCTATCAAAAAATTGTACCATCGTCTCACCTGTCTCTAACCTGAATTTCCCTGGTGGTATTACTTTCTTGGGCTTCTGGTCGACCCCCATTGAGGCCATCAATGTGGTCATTTTGTCCATCAGATCGCTATTCTGTTTGAGAATGTCCTGCAGGAATTTAGAATCCACAGTCACCATTGCAGGACCCGGGACTCCATTCTGACTATTCGCTGACTCATTTTGGTTCTGATTTGGTGGTTGATGAACATGATCGTTCTTAGGAATATTTTCTCCATTGGTCTGCTCCTTTTTGTCGTCTTCCACCAACTCATTCATGCCGTCAGTCATGCTGACTTCTGTTGGTGATAACAGTTCTGTTGGTGATAACAGTGGCGTCTGAGCTCAACTATACTCAGCGCAGAGCTAGTCTTCTCCTCAGCAGAACAACTACGCTCTGCTACCACTTTATGTGGCAGGTTTTCACTCCCACCACAATAGAAACGAAAAAAACCTCTACTCACTAGTCTCCACTCCTAAGTGAGTTCTGATTCTCTTCAAGAAGGGCACGACACTGGGGATGATGTCTCCTCAAAGTCCGCGCAATCTTCTTTGTTCTTGTGCTGTGGGAAAAGAAATATAATTGAAAGGCGCAGTGGAATTTTATTATTGTCGTTTGTTGCTCTGCTAAGTGACTTATGCTCTTTTTACCTTACTATATTGTTATTCTTGTATTTCCAATCTTTACTCTTTCTCTTCACAATTTCTACTTCGGCTTATCCTCAATCTGATTTAGTTAAATTTTTGTTTCGTTTCCTCAACAATTTCTTGCCTTATTTTTACTTTTATCTTCTCTTCTTTATTTCTGTTAAAAATAAATTTCCAGTTGAATTTATTATTTTCTACTGAAATTTATATAACCAAGTTAAATCTTCGTGAATATTGATCGGAATACTTACTGAATGGGATAACCCTCTTTCTTATTTACTTTTCATTAACTCACCAAACACTTATCGGCTGCAGGTGAATAAGAGAGAGGTGCATTATTTATTTCATTTGTTTTAATTCAAAAAATATTTATTTACAAAGTAGCGCAAAAGAACAATGAATAAAATATATATATATAGAGATATGTATATATATGCGTATAAACATATATATCTATATCCAATATGAAAAAAAACTATGATATTTATAGATGATAACAATAAATGATGAATAAATAATACTTGATAAGATAATGGAACGGCTTTTGATTTTTTTCTGAATACAGTTTTCAAAAAAAATAGAAGTTTAGTGATTATAGGTTTTGGTATGATAACTTGGTATGTTCTGGGTTAGATGAATGAAGGATGGAGATGAGGGGGGGGTAAATGAGGATGAAAGGTGAGAGGATGAAAGGTGAAAAATGTAAAAATGAAATTTAGTCTTTATTTTAGGTGTAACGTAGTGTTTGTATTAGTATAAGGTGTTTTTTTTATAACTTCCCCTTTTCCCTTTTAAATAGCAGAATTAAGCTCATTGATTTATAATAATAATAATAATAATAATAATAATAATAATGATGATAATAATAATAATGATAATAATAATAATAATAATAATAAAGATAATAATAATAATAATAATATTAATGATAAAGATAATTATAATAATAATAATAATAATAATAATAATAACAATAATGATGATAATAATAATAATGATAATAATAATAATAATAAAGATAATAATAATAATAATAATATTAATGATAAAGATAATATAATAATAATAATAATAAGGAAGGCGGATAATATTAACAATAACAGTACACTCTTCTCCTCTTCTCTATTACCAACTAATATGTCACTTCTTGACTAGTATTTTTGTTATAGAATTTTTTTAGTTAGTTGATTACCTGAGGTGCGGTCATGCCGTCCTCAATAAATAATCGGCTTTGTGACGTAGATGTAAACAGAAGAGCTCTGGAACTCCTCTTGACGTAGTGGATGAAGTCTATTATTCAAGATCGAGAAAGATGACTTGAAGAATTTGCAGTTATTCGGACTACGGGACACGTAGTTACGAACCGGTACCTGTCAATAAAATGTGATTTAATAACATCCTTCACTCTTTCAATTTCATTTCCTTACTCTATCATTAACTTAAATGTCTTAATAATTTACTCAATTACTCAATATTAATTAATTTAATTCATGACTTTTCATTTCTTTCCAATATAATTTACTGTCAAATTTAACGTCTTTAATTCCTTCATTATGATTAATTCCTTTCCATTATTAATTTACTTTTTTTTTCAAATTCATCATCAACTCAACCTTACCCTTTTATAAGGGGGGAAGGTCGTCTTTGGACTCTTCTTTCTTCCACAATTCTTCAGGCTGTTGTCAGCCTCCTTTTTCTTTCTTTGTAATCTGGTTTTATTTTGTTTTCTCTTCTCTTCTCTTCTTTTGGAGGGAAACGTTATCTCTTTGTTTTATTTTATTTTTTAAAATCTTTCTTGGTTTTCGTTTCCTCCAACTAAAATCCTAACTGAAAAAGATGGTGGGAAAGGAACACGGTGAAATGAAAACCATCGCAACATTGTTTACCTATTTTCTTTATTTAAAATATTTTAAAATCTTTTTCTAATATGTTCGAAGACACACCTCTAGCCTATTTAAAACCTAAATATCTATATTCATAATTACACACGTATACACACACAAACGCTCACATTTACACATACATACAGACATAACCTATTTATACATAAATACATTCACATATACATATATATATATATATATATATATATATATATATATATATATATATATATATATATATATATATATATATATATATATATATATATATATATATATACTTTTGACGGCCAACATATATAAGTTTTCCTACATATATATATTTTTATTTTTTATTATTTACAAAAACCACACACATAACATACTTAGCCTATTTTAAATACAATATTTAATTTATTTACAATTTCACACTTAAGCAAATCTGAATTTCTTAATATTTTCACAATTATTTATTTTTTCATTAAATCTGAATTTTCTTACTATTTTTACAATTTCAACAATCGATAAATGACCAACCTTAACTTTCCTTTGCTAAGCTGTAACTTTTTACCTTTTTGGAAGTGGCTCTACCATGGGCCCTACAATAACGTCTAGCAAGCCATTCCAACCGGAGCGCAAACATACGAATACTCTCATTACGATGTCGGCGGGCAGAATGGTATGCCTGCAGCCGGTGTTGTTTTTTCTTTTTCTCTTCATCCTCATACCATTGTATGAGGGTGTCACGAACGGAAAAATAATCTCTATCGTCCCTGGTGATAAGACGATAGAGTTGTAGAAACTGTCCTTCGAGTTGTCTGCCGAGTAAGCGCAACCACTGGTGATACGCTTTGGGATAATGAAGTTGGCAGTAGGCTTCAAAATCCTCTAAGTAAATAATAAAGTCTTGACCAGTTTCCAGTTTGTATTTTCCGGGGTCTACTACTTTGAGCTTTTGTGAGTTCTTGAGTAGCTGACTCAAGAGCAAAATGGCTTCTTCCATCATGTCAATTTTCTGTTTCATGACGGGACCGGAATACATATCAATTTCTGGTTCTGGTCTAGAATAATAAGAATCCTGTTGTGGTAAAGGTCTAGAATAAGAAGAAGGTTGTAAGGGTCTAGGATTATGAGAATAAGGATTAGAATAGCGAGATTCTCTAGGAGGTTGAGTAAGAGAAGAAGAACCTCTATTATGATAATTGGAATACTCAGGTCTTCCTCTAGGTGTGAAAGATGAATAATCTCGGTATTCATTATCATGTACATTATGTAAAGGTCTGGGAGAAGGAGTTAAATTGGGATACTGTTGGTGATGGGAAGTTGTTATTTTTCTATCCCTCAAAGGAAACCGTTCAGTATGTTGTTGTTGTCTGTGGTGTTGTATATAGTCATTGTTCCTAGAAGTAGAAGGAAGAAAAGATTTCTGTTGTATATCTTGATACTGTAGTCGATGGGAATCATCTAATTCAATTAAAGATTCCTCTGGAGGTTGAGAATCTCGAAAATCTCTATGAGAATAAGGATTTAGGGGATCAGAATCTTTATAATCCCTGTCATAGTGTATCTTTTTACCTGATATTATATCAGCATATTCATCATCAAAAGGTAGATTTTTCTTAGCAAGTTCATGGGTTAAGATTTGTTTTTCATATTTATATTTTGTTAAGAGTTTACTAAGTTCGGGTATAGGCGTTAGATCTCCTACTTTTGTAGAGCCTATGGTTTCTTTAATGTCCCTATCCAAAGCTATTGCCTGCTCATCATCGGCAGGTCTTCTAGACATTACATTAAGATCATGTGGATCATTTAAGAACAAATCCCTACTTGTTTCTCTATTTGAATCTAATTGAGTGTTTTCTCCCTGTATATGAGGTACTAGTGATGTATTGATCCCTGGATTATCTCGTTCAGTCGATACATCCGTTTGATCAATGATCTCATGGTCAACACGCGTAGGATTGGTATCAGTCATTTTTATATTATTAAAGCTAAATAGTTTATAGTTTTAATATGGTTATACCA
Organism: Trachelipus rathkii; assembly: GCA_015478945.1. Lineage (NCBI taxonomy): Eukaryota > Metazoa > Arthropoda > Malacostraca > Isopoda > Trachelipodidae > Trachelipus > Trachelipus rathkii. The sequence goes on along the minus strand of JABUQX010023160.1, from coordinate 11,333 downwards.
ATTCTAAATCTCAAGTAAAGTTTTATACTAGAACAGCTCTTCTAGTTTATATTATGCAATTATCAATTTTAAACTAAAGCTTGAATCAGGTTATCCATTTATTTTTGTTTTTTAAACTTATTTTAAATATCTTATAATTTCTTATGGTACTTCTAGAACTATGTAACTATACTACTTCTAGAATTACAAGAACACTAATAGTATGAGAGAGTAAGAATGTTATGATCCTTTATAAGGATTTGATGTGAAATTTCTTCAGAAATATGAAGCAAATTATATGAAAATACAATGTTCTGTGTTGTGATGCGATGAGTGGCAAAGTGATCAATATCACAATCCAGTGGCTTAGCGAACCGAACGACAAGAACACAAGGTCCCTGTTCGGGCGCCACTTAATTTTCTCGTATTTATGTGGTGGAGAGTAAGTAATGTGTTCAATGAATAAAAAAATTGCCTTATCTTACTCCCAGCGAAGAATGAGAAAAGAAGAAAAGAAAATTTATGAAATTATGACTAAGAATAAGGTAAGTACCTGTCATCAGTAATTATGAAGACACACCACTGCGAACTGGTTAAGTCGAGAAGACGTGCCTATGTCCCGTTTAGGCTGAAACAATTGCCCAACCGCTGGGTCCAATTGGAGGGACCTTGGTTGTGTTGCTCGCTAATTAATGGATGTGATATTAGAACTGTTTATAGTAGGATACTTTAGGGACAAAGGAAGAAGAAAAGAAAGGTTAAAATAAATAGCTTTATTAACCAGATAGTTGAACACTAATAGGACTATGTTCACTTCCTATTACTATTACTCTAAATTGTCTACTTCTACAGATTAGGAAATACCGGAAAAGTTTTCGGTATTTCGTAAGGAGAATTGTTTTATTTACAAGTGTGAGATTTGAAGAGTGTTTTAGAGGGAGATTGGTCTATCACACACTTTACCACTCGGATAGAACTCAATATTATATTACTTAAGATTGATTGTTAACGTTAACAACGAGAACAATCACATATAAACATTTAGGATAAATGGACTTATGATAAAACCTGTTTTGAGTACATTACAGGTAATTTCAATCTTAAATATTAAATTAACTTAACTAAATTATTATTTTTTATGAACGATAAGTGGAGAAGTTTTCTTCTACTATCGATGTTATTTTCCACAATTAAGACAATTTTTAAATAAAGGCGATAACTTAGATGAATGTGATGTATTAGATCCGTAGATCAAAATGATGATCCGGAAATCAAAACGATGATCCAAAGATCAAAAACAAAGATAGTCCAAAGACAAAGAAGTCCAAAGACAAAAACAGCCCAAGGCAAAGACCCTAAGATTATAACAAAAATTAGGATTAAATATGGGAATGATTACTGTATTAACGTTAGTTATTTAAATTAAATTATTATTCTTTCAGGGAATTATATATTTGTGTAATTCATCTTACCCTAGAGATAAAAACTTCAAAGAGGGGTCTTGATTAGGAATACTGAAGTGGTGAGGGCTATGTGGCAAAAAGAATACTGAAAACATCATAATTCAGGGTAAGTTCAAATTGTCTTAATTAGATGTCAAATATATCAATTTCTTATTAACTTAAGTTATAAAAGTAATTTACTAACCTGCAAGGAGGTAAGTCCGATTTGCAAGATATAAATATAATATTTCAGATTTAAAGATTTAATTAATATGAGAGTATGAAATTCATTCAATTTAAATGTGTTCATATACTTTTAATAATACTTTTAATATTTTCAAGTAAACTAGAAAAGAAGAGATGCCGTTTTAGATCATTCATAATAAGCACAAAAGTGGCACATCATGTATATTATAAATAAATATCATAAAAACAAAATTCACCCAAAGGAACTTTATTTATTTCTTTATTTATTTTACGTATTGTATTATAAATAAATGGAAACCTCTTGGGTAAATTAACATTTTCCTTAAATCTAAACCAGTGTCTACAATCACCACTATATATATATAATAATAATAATAATAATAATAATAATAATAATAATAATAATAATAATTATAATAATAATAAGTTAGAACAGGTTACATAGATTTAAATAAATAATTATGATTTGCTGTGAAGCTTTTTATTGCAAAACAAGTTTTCTTTTCACTTTTATCAAATAAAATTGTGTTGTTAGGCTATTAGATATCATTAGTAGCAGTTTAAGCATGGCTTTGTCATAGGCTTTGTGTTTTAGTGCTGCCGAAAATTAAATTTGACAACAGTGTTTCATAGGTATAACAACAAATTGATTGATTTTTCTAAAAAATCGATTTTTTAAGAATCTGTTAAACTCAACTATTACCCAAAAATATAAACTACTTTCATTAGAACATTAGAAATATAGAGACAGTAAGAAGCCACATGGGCCTATAGAGACTGCCCCCAGTCAACCCACTAACGAAACATGCTCATGCAAATCCACAAGGCACCCTAGGGCTTGTCAAACCACTGTAACTAAAAATCCACCAATTTGGTTTAGTCAAAAAATACTATATGATACCTAAACCATCCACATACCTTAATAACTAATTTATGGTCACACATGCAGTCTAACATTAATAACTACTATAACTAAAAACCTACCAATTTGGCTTCGCCTAAATAAACTATATGATACCCAAACCATCCATATATAGTGCTGTTACCTAAAAAAGGCCCACTTTTTTAAGTTTGGCAATAACTACTAAACTATTTGCGCTTCACATATTTTCAAAAAATAAGTTCTTAGATTGCCATGTCCTATGTATGTTACCACATAAAAATTTTTTGTTTTGCTTAAAAATTGTAAAAATTATTTAGACTCGAAGTGAAAAAAAAAAAAAGCCCACTTTTTGCAAAAAGGGCCCATGTGTATGACAAAAAGGGCCCCCCCCTTTTAACTCTTGCTAGAGTTAATTTTTTGGTATTTTTAGGTTATTATCTTGTTATTTAAGGTTTTTGTGACTAAATAGGCAAAATTTTTTTTTTTTTTTTTGAAATTAAAATAAAAAAAATAATAAAATAAAAAAGGTAAATTTCCTCAATTTTTTTTCAAAAATCATCCCATTTGGGTCAACCCTCATAACTCTTGGTTGAGTTAATTTTTTTAGTGTTTTTTTAAGTTATATTTCTTTAATTTAAATTATTTGTGACTAAAATATCTAGAAATTTTTTTTTTTATTTTGTTTTTTTTTATTTATTTTTTTTTTTTTTTTAAATAAAAAAAAAAAAAAAAAAAAAAAAAAGGAAAATTTCTTTAAATAAAACAAAAAAACCAAATGGGCCAAACTTTATTAACTCTTTCTATATATAAATTTACCTATATATACAAACAGTTACATAATAATAAATGCGTACTTTTTTACATAACATTTATGAAAAGTGGGCCCTTTTTACATAAAAAAAGCATTTTTTTAGCCAAAATACTAAAGTAAACAAAAAAAAATAATACAATATATCTTGTTGTTATTTATTATAACACATATACACGCAATTTTTCATTCCAAAAAAAAGTGGGCCCTTTTTTGTCATACACATGGGCCCTTTTTGATAGTCTTTTTCAATGGTACCTGTGTGTTGATTGGCTGCACCAAATTTCTTGAAATTTGGTGTGGGATTACCTTATGCATGGGACTAACATAATTTAATTCAATATTAATATAATTTCTAGAGTTCTTAATGCAGTATTGACTGGAAAAGTACCAAAATGGTTTTTCACGATTGTCAAAAAGTAGGCAAAATTTTTGAAAAGTTTAAAAAAATTCCTAAAATTCAAAAAATCGAATTTGAACCATTATAACACCTTTAAACATGCATACTCAATGGGGTTAATAGGTCCACCAATTTTTTTCGCTCTACACATCATATATACGGAGATACAGGGTGGGCCTTTTTTGCATAACAAAATTGATGGGCCTTTTTTAGGTAACAGCACTATACCTATCCAAACCTTTCTTAAATGTTGCAATCGAGTCACACTCAACAATCTCCTGTGGCAAACCATTCCAAAATTTAACCCTATTACTGAAATCAGATATTAGTGAGTTCAGATAAGGAGTTGGTCAACATTTTCAATGCTTATTTTGCTTCAGTGTTTACTGAGGAAAGATTAGATAATAGTTTGGAGACTAATAGTTCTTGCATGCATGTAACAAATAGACTTACAGAATTTGAGATAAAAGATATTAAATGTTTAAAGCTACAGGCCTTGATGGTATAACTATATGGTAGAATTCTGGAGGGTAGTACCAGCATTGCAAAGGCACTGTATTTGATTTTAAAGCGATCAGTAACATTTGGTGAGGTACCAGATTACTGTAAAACAGCATATGTTGTGCCTATTTATAAGAAAGATAGTAAGGAAGATTTGGGAAATTATAGGCCAGTTAGCTTAACATCTCTGGTTGTAAGGGTTCTGAAAAAGTTACTAATAGGTTATATAGAGAAATATTTACAAGATAACAAGGTATTAGATGACTCCCAGCACAGTTTCAGAAAGGGTGGGTCATGTCAGACAAACCTTTTAGAATTTATGGAATACATTACTGACTGCATCGACCGAGGAGATCCAGTTGATATTATATATTTATACTTTAGCAAAGTTTTTGATAAGGTTTCCCACATAAGCTGATGAAGTTTTTGCAATGTGGTATAGGTGGACTGGTACATGGTTGGATTAAAGAGTGGTTTTGGAATAGAAAACAGTATGCACATCTTAATGGCAATAAGTCATCATGGGAAATAGAGAAGAGTGGTGTCCCACAGGGTTCAGTGCTGGGGCCACTATTGTTCCTCATATATATATAAGTGATTTAGACCAGGAACTTAAATGCAAGGTTTCTAGGTTTGCAGATGATATCAAAGTGGCCACCTCAGTTAGGAATAGTGAAGGATGTAGCTATAAAGATTCAAAATGATCTTGATAAACTTCTTGGGTGGGCAGATAAGTGGCAAATGATTTTAATAGTAAATATGTAGGTCTCACTAGAGTTACTCAAATAAAAAGTTTTAACTACAATATGAATGAGGATTGGCTCCAGTCTGTGAACCAAGAAAAAGGTGTGATTATAAGCAGTAATTTGAAAGTAGCTAATCTGTGTTTGGAAGCAAGGAATAAAGCTAATAAGATGCTGGGCATAATAAATCGCAATGTTGTTTACAAGAGCAAGGAAGTAAAAAGTAAACTATATTATAACTATGTTAGGCCAAACTATGATATAATTCCACTAGAATTCTTCCAGAATCTACCATCAATGATCATATCATATTAATTCAACTGATCGGATGAATGAACCCTAACTTTATTTATTTATTTATTTATTTATACAAGGTCGTGGCATGGCCTTAACATCGGCCCCACCTTAACAAATGTTATTTATTAAAGAACTTTGTATTTAAATCATAAGATTATTTAGGGACATTAGACATTTAGGAATATAGTTGACAGGTTAAAAAGCCACATTGGGCCTATCCGAGACTGCCCCCAGTCAACCCCACTACCCAAACATGCTCATGCAAATCCACAAAGCACCCTAGGGCTTGTCAATTTGTTGTAACTACAAATCCACCAATTTGGCTTAGTCAAAACTAATGATATATAAATATGATACCCAAACCATCCACATGCTTTAATAACTAAGTTATGGTCACACATGCCATCCAACAATAACTGCTATAACTAAAAAACCCGCCAATTTGGGCTTCGTCAATATTATTATATTGATACCCAACCCATCCATAAACGAATCTAACCCGTTTCTTAAAAATGTTGCAATCGAGTCACACTCAACAAACCTCCTCTGGCAACTATTTCCAAAATTTACCAACCCTATTACTGAATGCATGCCTTCTTATATCAAAAGATGGCATGCTTCTTTCTTAATTTTCTTATTTATGCCCCCTGGTCACCTGTCCTTGCTCTACTATGAAAAATTTATTGGCAGTATTTGCAATAAGATGTAAATATTTGTAAATTGTGTCATCATGCCCTCTTGGAGAAATCGCCAATCTAAACTGAGTTCATTAAAGAAGCCTGTTTTGACTTTCATCATAAATCTTACCCTCAAATCCAGAAATCATCCTTGTTGCTAAAAGTTGCACTCCTCTAGCATATCCTACAGGTCTTATCTTTAAAATAGGGGCCCAAACTTAGTGACAATACTCTATTACTGGCCTAACATAAGCTATTGTTAAGTTTACTTATTAACTTTCCTTGCTCTTCTGTTGTCAAAGATGTGTTTTATTTTTTCGAGGATCCTATTTGCTTCCTTTCTAGCTTCTCAATGTTTCCTTAGCTGCTTTTCAAATTACTGCTTATAATCACCACCTAAATCTTTTTCTTGGTCCACAGACTCAAGCAATCCCCATTTCATATCGTAGTTAAAACTTTTTATCTGAAGTAACCTAGTGAAAAGAACCTTACAATTTTTACTTTAAAAATTCATTTGCCACTTATCTGCCCACCCAAAGAGTTTATCAAGATCATTATTGAATCTTTATGCATCCTTCACTATTCCTAAAACTGAGGTGGCCACTTTAGTATCATCGCAAACTAGAAACCTTGCATTTAAGGTCCCTGGTCTAAATCATTTATATATCATGAGGAACCAATAGTGGCACCAGCCACTGAACCCTTGTGGGGACACCACTTCACTCAATATTTCCCATGATGATTTATTCCCTTTTAGTTGTACACACACACACTGTTTTCTATTCGCAACCACTCTTTAATCCAAACATGTACCACTCACCTATAACACATTGCAATAACTTTTTCATTAGCCTTATGTGGGGAAACCTTATCAAAAAGCTTTACTAAAAGGTCTAAATATACAATATCAACTGGGTTTCTCCTCGGTCAATGCAGTCAGTAATGTATTTCCATAATTCCTAACAAGCGTTTTCGTTCTGACGATGACCCCTACCCTATTCTGAAAACCATGCTTGGTAGTCCATACAATACCTTGTTATCTTCTAAAATTTTCTCTAATATGACCTTCAAGAACTTTTCCAGAAGCCTTTACAACCAGGAAAGATGTTAAGCTAACTGGCCTATAATTTCCCAAATCTTCCTTACTTAGCTCTTTCTTATTAAATAGCCACAACATATCGCTTTTTCCTCTCTCTCTTATTGTCCATCTGGTTACCTCACCAAATTATAGATCGCTTAAAAATCAAAACAGTGCCTTTGCAATGCTTAAACTACCCTCTTCAAAATTCTACCATATATACCATCAGGGCCTGCCAGCTTACTTGGAAAATCAATATGATCTATATAAACGTTATATCTTTACATCAGAAATTCAAATCTGTAAGGAAGTCTATTTTTGTTACATGCATACAAGAAACTATTAGTCTCTGAACTTATCTACTCTCACACCTCTTCCTCTGTAAACACTGAAGCAAAATAAGCATTGAAAATGTTGGACCAACTCCTTATCTGAACTCACTAAAATTTAATTCATCAATTTTAATTGACCAATTGTCCTTATTCTTACTTTTAAATTTTATAAAAGCTTTTAAAAAAACTTCTTCAGGTCTTATTACTATTCGTTGCTAAATTAATTTCTGCCTCTCTCTTTGCCTTTATTATTGACTGGTTAAAGTTCAATTTTTCTATTTTTCCTTAAATTTTCTAAAGGTTTAGAAAATATTACTACTTCTTGAATATTTTAAAAATCTGCGCTTTTCATTAAATTTGTCTCTCTTAATCTTCTCTTATTCCAACCAAACAGGTTTTTCCTTCGCCACCCTTAATGGGTTTATCTTTAAACATACTGACTGAATATTGTTCATTAAAATTTTGTTTTAAAATGTTCCCACATGATAAAACAGTTTTGGTCTGTAAACTCTTTATCCCAGTCAGTTATTACTAAGCATGTCTCGAAATTTTGGTTAAAAATCGCCATTTCGGAAATCTATGATATCTTTTCCTTATTAACTTGCAAATTGGGCCCAGATTTTATCACATTTCATATTAAATCTAATTATTATTTGGTCTGTGAGTTCAAAAATTTCTCCTCACCTCTAACTTCATCCACCATACTGTTCATCATTAGTTAATATTAAGTCTAATTAGTGCATCGTATCTTCTGGGTTCTTGGACCATCTGGGTCAAAAAGTTAATTCTCAACTATCTAGTTTTTGACAGGATATTTAATACCGACCCTATGTCGTTAATTAAAATGAATGCCAGGAATTATTCCAATCATCCATTATGATATACCTTTTTCTTTTACTTGTGGCATGCTGTCTCAATTTCCTTTACAATTTCTAAGTCTAATTCTGGACTCTTGCCAGGAGGTCTATAAAATGCCCCATTCTATATGATTTATTGTATATAAGGATAACTACCCACACTGATTCCAATATCATGATTAAATTTAAAGTCAGTCATTAGTACAGAATGGAATATTGCTTTTTAACATAAAGCGCCACACCACCCACCCTTCTTTCCTCTACGCTGGTATTATAATAAAGTGAATAGGTCCCTCTTATTTTCATTATTCCTGAAAGGAAGTCTCCATATAATTCTTTCATTAACCCATGCCTCAGTTATGCAAAATAATGTCTAGATCTCGTTTATGGTCATAACTAATTTCAGCTTGCATCTTGTTTGATTTCTTAAGGCTATTGCAGCATATTGTCGTCAAAACAATATATATATAGATATATAGAAAGGCTGTTATTTTTATTGCTATCATAATTATTTGAGCCTGTAACAACACTAGTTTTATTTATCTCACCACTATTACAGTTACCATTGCCGTTATTCACATCCAGATTTAGCCCATCACCCCTAACTTTACCTAGTTTTTTGGCAACAAAGTCTCCAAACTGGTACTGCAAAAAGCTCCAACCCTTTACGACTGAAGTGAACTCCATCTGCTGCAAAAGATCTTTATCCAGAAATTCTCTCCACAAATCCAAAAATCTAATATTTTCTGATTAACATTAATTTCCTAACCCTTTCATTTCAGGGTTCACACTTTCTGGAAAGTCCTAAGGGAAAAAAAACCTAGGTAAAATCCCAACAAAAATCATGCACCTTCTTCCACTAGCTTTCATCTTCTGAATCACTCTCCTATAATCTGCTTTTAATTCTTCTGACCTTCTATGCCCTATATCATGTGTACCCACATGCACAATCACCCATCTGATTCAACATTTGTAGAATCAAATCTCTCGATCTATCCTATCCACGATATCACTCACTCTGGCACCTGGATAACATACTCTCAATCGTTTCTTTTTATTCTTAGTTTGGAAAATCCTATCTAGTGACGACCTGGTATTCGTCACTTTCTAAATGAACAGGGTATTCGTATCATAGGAGTCTCCATTAGCAATTTATCAGTCTTCCTTTCTGGAAAACTCAACATTACCATTTGCGCACTCTCTGATCGCTCCCCATCTGGAAGACAGTCGAACCTGTTACTGCAGGTCAAAGGGCTGACTGACTTTCGAGATCCTCATCCTTTAAATACATTATTCCTTTCTAGTTTCTTACAACTCTATTATTCATCTGCCAGACCTATATACCCTACTTTTATTCCTTTTCCCTCTCATCTTTCTGCCTAGGTGGAATCACCATTCCTGTCTACCCCTATATCCCGCTCCCTCCTTGCCTTGACATCCCTACTAACTTTTTTCCTAACACTTGCCTCCTTTCTCAACTCAAATACTCTTCTTATCAAATCCATTTCAACATTTTCACTCAGTCTTGCATTCTCCTTCCTTAACAACACATTCACATATTCACCTCTCACAGCAGGGCATCTATTCACATTTTCACCTCTTACAGTCCCACAGATATTACACCAGAACATACATACTTTAAATTATTATTAGCTTAACTAACCTGTACCTATTATTTTACCAACTACGGTTTAAATATCACTAAAGCCTAAAAAAAGAAAAAACTACTCTTCTTTGAAAATAGGGTTTAAAAATTTAAACAATTTATTTAGCTTAGCCTATTCCAGGGATATATAAAAGTTATAAGGTAGGCTTAACTGTAGTCTGTGACTGGAAAACCTAATTTAATTTAAATTAATCAAAAATTTAAGTAACAATTAATAAAGACTGTATTTAAATACAGAAAGTCTATTTAAGAATCCAAATAAACCCAGACACAGAAAACAGTATAAAACTCTTACCTATGTTAGCTAGGGTTAGGCTATCAAAATTTTAAATTAGCCACAAAAATTATATAACAATTGTTGAAGAGGATTGGAGGAAATATAGACAGGGGTAGTTGATTAGAAAGAACACTAATTTGTTTACTAAATTCACTTTCAAATAAAAAAAATTATATTAATTTAAAATTTAAAGAAACCAAAAAAATTAACACAACCTCACTCACTGGTCACTCACTAATATATATATATGTGTGTGTGTAGATAAAAATATAAGTAAATGTACATATGGATATATATAAAATAAAATTATGTAATAAAAATATATAAATATGGAATTTAAATAAGAGTCTTGAAAATAAAACCAAACTAAAAATTAAGTAAAGTAAAATAAAGATACAATATAATAAAATAAAAATTTATGAAATAAAATAAAATAAAACAAATTTATATATATATAAAATAATATAAAAATAGAATAAGAAAAAATATCCCTTGAACAGTTGAGGACATTAAAAAAAGGAAAACAATATGTAAAATGAATGCAAACAGAAAATTAAAATAAAATGAAGAAATTTTGGACAAAAATTAAAATAAATTTGAAATAAAATGAAAATAAAAATAAATGGAGTGAAATACTAAATACTAATAAAATAAATTGAAACTAACTAAACTAAATAAATAAATTTGAAATAAAATGAAAATAAAATGAGTGGAAATACTAAATACAGCTGTTCCCAATACAGAGAAAAATGAGATAATTTGAGACAAAAATAAAATAGAAAAAAATGAAAAAAATTGGAAAGAAAAAAATGTTACCCAATAATAAAATGAAAATAAAATGAGTGAAAATTCTAAATACAGCTATTCCCATACATAGAATGTAGCCATGCAAACATATTTATTGAACTTTATTTATTTATTTATATAAGGGCGTGGTAAAGCCTTAACATCGGCACCACTTAACAAATATTTTGTTTAAAAAAAAAATCTTTGTTATTTAAATCATAAAATAATATAAAGAGATTAAAATAAAAGTAAATGGATTATAATAAAAAGATAACATGATTATATTAAAAATTCTATGGTACAGGACTACAGAGTCACAGCATAATTGTATTTCAAAACATGCTAAAGGACAGTGTTTGCGGACTTTCGTGATAAATATAAATTAATTTAACCAATCCGG
>JABUQX010023159.1:10000-40029 GCA_015478945.1 Trachelipus rathkii | reverse complement strand
CATTATTATTATTATTATTATTGATTAATATTATATTATTAATTATTATATTATTGTAGTTGTAAGTAGTAATGGTAGCAGCGGTAGTGGCATCTGATTTTTTACGTAATTTATTATTTATTATTATTATTGATTGTATTATTATTATATAATATGTATTCATTATTATTATTATTATTATTATTATGTTATTATTTATTATTATTATTATTGATTCATTATTATTATTGTTATTATTATTATTATTATTATCTATTCATTATATATATATTATTATTTATTATTGATTATTGATTATTGATTTTATTTATTAATTATATTATTTATTATTTTTATTACTTGTTCATGAGTTTGTGTCAGTTTCATCATTTATCTTAAGTGATTCAGTATTATTATTATTATTATTTATTATTATTATTATTATTTTATTATTATTAATTATTATTATTATTATTATTATTATATTATTATTATTGATTAGTATTATTATTTATTTTAAAAAACTTAAATATTACAATTTGACAGACCTAGGAAGTTATCTCTATTAAAGGCAACAGCACAACATTACTTACAAAATAGAGGCATTAACTCCTATATGCTAGAATCGTTCATAATAACCAAATTCAAGAGACATAAATCTAAGAAATAGTGCTCACGTAAATCATCCTTGCTATAGGTTAGAAAAAGCCGTAGACAAGCAAGTGAGCTATAAATGTGCTTAAACCGTCTATAACGATTTACCTCGAGAATCTAAAAAATGAAAATTCTCGTTATATCATTTACAAGTAAATTCAAAAAAAGCTATATAAATAAGTACTAAATTACTATTACTATAGTCCATTTCAAGTAAACTCAAAAACAAAGTGCATTAAATTTACAGTACTTATGACTTTTGATTTTTTCTAATTATTATATTATATGTGTATGTTATTTATTATTATATATTATTATTATTACTTAATATTATATTATGTATTATTATTATTATTTTATGTATTATTATGATTATTATTATTAGTTATTATTATTATTATTATTATTATTCATTAGTTATTATTATTATTATTATTATTAATTATTATTATTAGGTTTATTTTATATTATTATTATATTATTATAATTTTATTGATTTATTATTATTATTTAATTTATTATTGTTATTGTTCATTGTTCATTTTTTTATTATTATTTCATTATTATTATATATATTATTATTATTATGATTTTGATGCTTTTTTATTATTTATTATGTATTATTATTATTATTATTAATTATATTATTATTATTATTATTATCATTTACTATTATATTATTATTATGATTTAATATTATTATTATGATGTGGAGTAATTTATTTTTATTTTATAATATTCTATATTTAATATTTTCTTCTTGAAACTTGTTTCATTATTTATTTTATTTATTATTAGGATTAATGTCTTTCTATTTGTTATTGATATTTCTGGATGGACGCATAGAAAGAGTATGGTCGGCTTGCTCAAATACTTGTTCCTCCCATGTTAGTTGATTATCATGGAATTGTTTTATACATTATTATTATTATTACTTCTTATGTTATTTATTATTATTATTATATATTATTATTATTATTACTTTATATTATTGATTATTTAATTATTATTATTATTTATTGTTCTGTTATTACTATTTAGTACTTAATCATTATTATTGTGTATAATTATTCTTTATTATTATTATTATTATTATTATTATATATTTATTATTATTATTATTATTATTTATTATTATTTTATTTATATTATTTTTACTATTATAGTTTGTTCAATAGTATTCTGAAACATTTACTATTTTACTGTTTTTATTAAAATAATTATTAGTGTTATTATCAATCTTATTGTTTTGCTGTTCTTATTATTATTATTATTGATCTATTATTAGTTAATTGTTATTATTATTATATTATTATTCATTAGTTTTATTATTGATTATATTAAATGAGCTGAAAAAGATTTTTATTGTTTATTTTCAAATGCTTATTATTTTATTGTTTTATTATGCGTCGTTATTTTATTATTATTATTATTATTATAATTATTATTAATTAGTTTATTATTATTATTATTATTATTATTATTATTATATCTCTTATTGATTATGATATTATTATTATTATTATTGTTATATTATTATTATATTATGTATTATATATTATATTTATTTAACATTAATAATTTGACATTAATTAATTATAATTTATTATTATTATTATTATTATTATTATTTTATATTATTATTATTATGATTATTACTTATTATTAGTTATTATTAATAATATTTGTTATTTGTGTTATTTATTGATATGTCGTTATTACTGTATTTTAAATCTTCTTAATATTAATGCTTTTAAATTAATTTCGGGTCTCAAAGACACGACACTGTGTTGCAATTAGTAGACCCCTTTCAGATACTAGAAAATTATCATTGTTATTATAATTAATTGCGTATAATGTATGTTGTAAAGATATTGCTGTACTTAAGCAACTGTAAATTTCTTACCTGAATAAAGTTTTAAAATTTTATTGAAAATTATATTATTATTATTATTTTTATCTATTATTATTATTTTTGTGTTTTATGTTACCTTCATTATTGGTATTATTATTATTATTATTATTATTATTACTTATTATTTTATTATTATGATTATGATATTAGTAGTATTATTAATTATTATTATTTATTATTATATTATTAGTTATTATTATTATGTGTTATGGAATTAATTTATTATTATTATATTTTTATTGTTTTTAATTATTTCTTTTGAGTTTATTATTATTAAAAATGATATTTGGGTTTGAAAGGACACAATACTGTGTTGCAATTAGTAGACCCATTTCCGATCTAGGGAAATTAATTTTGTTTATTATAATTGAATGATGTATTGAAATTGGTTAAAAATATTTGTCAATATAATATAAAAAATTTATGTCGATCGTTTGTGTGGAGTTGTAACTTAAATTTGTATTTTCCATGTCTTTGAATAAAATTGTTTTGAATGGAATAATGGTGATTATTGATGTGCGAGTTGGGGATATTATTCATTTTATTATTATTATTATTATTTTATTATTATTATTTATTATTTATTATGTATTATTTATTATTATTATTATTATTATTATTATTATTATTTTTAGTTACTATACCTTTTTTTTTTTTTTTTTTTTTGGTTTGTGTCTAAGCTATTTCATGTCAATTTTGGCGTATAGATCTCCTGTGTAGTACACATATTACAATAGTACCTGGTTTATTCGTTATTGATGTTGTGTGTTGTATAACGAGAATTAAGTACCTTTGAACTGATATGGTTCGTTCGGGTCTTGTTCTTGCTTACTTTCTTCTGATTGGTTGAAAGAAAGGATCTCATTACATTTAAGGTTGTTGTTTACGCATACGATTTCTTTCAGTAGGATATTTTTTCGCTGGCTGATTACGATGACATCTCCCCCACTCTACGCTTGTTGTTGATATCCTCACGAGGAGTTTCGTTATTTCCAACGATGTTGTATTTATATTTAATCGTAACGAATGGAGATCCTACATGTGCCTGTATTCAGCCATTGGATCAAATTATATAGACCCTTAATTCAGTTATGTTGATGGATTCATCAAGATTATCGACATCGCAGCAAGCATGGGTGAGGATAAGTGTTGTGTGTACCGATGGATCAACGCTAGTGCAGATAATCTAACTGAATACAGCGTAAGTGGTTCTAATAGAATATACGTTTGTGTTTCTCGTACATTTTGACGGATTAAGAAACCCTTGATATACCCAATACTGGAAACAATCGATCGTGTTGACATTCTGGCGTATGCGTATAGGTTTCACCAGTTCGAACATCTGAAAATATTACAGCTTGCTTAAAATAAAAAAAACGAACTTAGAACAAAAAACACACTCACAAAAGACAGGCAAGGAGTTAATTACAGTGATAGACTGGGTGTAAATCTATGATATTTACACCGAAACATGTGGTATTCCATATGATGCAGTTACAGGAGTGCCGTAATTAACTATTCAGCTTTGGAGAGGTATTACTTCTCTCTTGTAAAGAGAATGAGGTGCTGGTCGAAATCCACACAAAAATCGAAAATGGTGAGTGCTTGAGTCTAGACTTATGGATAAATAGGCTGTAACATGTATCATGTAACCTTGTACTAGAATCTGTGCGTCGTATCATCTCGTAGCTGAGAAGATGATGTGCTTGAATCTTGTGAGAATATATTAGAACTTACCCAAGTGTTGTAATGCTTATGTTCTCTTGATTATGGTAATAATATTTATTGTAAAAGTAAACTATTATTTTATGTATATTTATATTATTTTCTATGTTATTAAATGAACTTCTCTTTGGTTTGCCCTTTGAAAATTATATGTTAGAAAAAATGAAAACTTGTTTTACTTCCCTCGTATGTTCGCTGTGGATGTGTGCTAGTTTGTTAATGATAGACTGGTTATTCGTCTGGTCTGTTGGTATTAAGTATTTTATGTTGCGATAGGTTTAGCTTTACAAAGCGGTAAAACTTACTTTGTTTGTCTGTATACCCGTTAGGGTATTGATTATGGTTAGTAAGGTTATGATTAAATTTTTTGGTAAAGTTACTATGTTTAATGGTAAAATTAACATTGTCATGTTGCTTATATGTTGATAAAGTATGAATGGTTTATGTTTTTTGTATGTCTTGTTAGTTACTATTTACTGTTGATAAGTTTGAGACCTATTGTTAATGTTAGCACGTTTATCTTGTTAGATTGTGATCAGGGTTTGGTCGTTGTATATTAGTATTCTTAGTTCTGAGTAATGCTATGTTGCTTTATTTAATGTGAAAACTTTTGTACGTTGCATCTTTCGCTGCTCTGCTATGGATCAATTAGACAAGGTTATTGCGTAAAATTTTTTTGGTTAAATTAAAATTTTAAAATAGAAATTAACATTGTTATGATAGAGATACGTTTGACAAGTTGTGAATAAGTTACGTTTTTGTATGATTATACTAATGGTAAGTGTTGTTAAGTTTGGAGAACTTTGTTAATGTTAACCGTTTATTCTTGTTTAAAGTGTGTTAGGTATGTCGTTGTGGGTTATATTTTTAGTCAGGTGATGCTTATGTTAGCTTTATTAATGTGGAAACTTTGTATGGCGGAAGGAGGTTTTTGGATTGATCTTGTATAAAGAAACTTGCTTTTATGCTATGTTTACCAAAATGATACTCGAACATGTGTCTATGAATACAATGAGTCATAGATTCAATAGACAAGGATGGACAGGAGGGTGGTGGATCGTGGTTTGATTTACTGATTTTGATTTACGGCTTTAGGGTAGGTAAAATGTTATTAGAGTTAGTAAAAACATTTGGATTGAAATCAAAGATCATGTAGATCACATAAGCTCGGTGAATAGGATAATATTCAATAGATACACGATTGGACAGGAGGGTGAGTTGGGTGGTTTGATTTACTGATTTCTGATTTACTGCTTAGGGTATGAAAAACATAATAAATTAAAAGGTATTAAAACAAAAGAATAGAAAGTATCGGTGTTAGTTATTTATTTATTTATTTATTATTTATTTATTTATTTATTTATTAGTTTTTGTTTTTATGTTTCTTGGATGTTTCTGAAACCATATTTTCGAAATCTACAGACCCCAATAACATATATAAAGAAGACGCCAATAGTGTATCATTACACAAATATTAATAACCTCGGCACCGCACCGGAGCCACCACGATGCAGCTGTCAACTCCTACTCCTCTGTGTCAGACTCCTTCTTCAATTTCTCTGTACCTCCTTAACTTTGCATCTTCTTCTTTCCTTCTTTCGAAAATCTGTTTTCACCCTCTGTTGACTTTTCTTTCGTCAGGACCCCCAATGGGGTCGTGAGACACATACGGACTGATAACCTCATTATTCGAGCTCTACGGATTCTATAACCTATATAAACACACCAAACATTGTTGTTATACGGAAGTTTAGTTAAATCGGCACCACGCAAACGGCTCAGGCACCAGTTGCCGAATGCACTCCTCAGATTCGCAATCCAACTCTCCTAGAAATTCAACCTTGAATCCTCTCACCAATTTTCAGTCTTCTACGAACACTTCGAATTTTTTAATGGGGTGGGGCTACCCCTTCGGGGCGACCCACGGGACGTAACTTTGCGTCTACGATGAGGTTGCATCGACATTCTAACCACCCTACAAATTAGGCACGATACGAATAAGTTCGGGAGTCGGAGCAGGCTGGCGTTCGGCAAGGCGGAATCAGGAGAACTGGATGCGAAGAAGGAACCGCGGCGGAAGACAGAGTCGGAATGCGTAAAAAACCGTTTTTCGACTCAGAATTGATTCCCTTCGGGAATCGAATCTTCGACGTTAATAATATAATAATAATAATATATGAGAGAGTGATAATTATTAATAATAATAATAATTAATAATAATAATAATTAATAAATAATAATAATAAGTAATAATAATAATAATAATAATAATAATAATGTGTGTGTGAGCGCGCTCGCTCTCGCTTACGCGCTTTGCACACTTGGGCGATTTTGCCGAACTCGTCTTAAGCCTAATCTCACCCACTTCGGATAAGCACGCAACAAGGGCGTAAGCGATATTTTGAGCTACGCTCTTGGGGTGAGGTACCCCCTATATAACAATACTCCTAGCGGACTTGATCAATTTCGACGACGTGTGTGATAGTTAACACCATCAAATAGAATTATATTCCAAGTTTTAGACCTATAGCTTTATTCCTTCCTATCGAAAAGGGTGAGAGTGTCCAAATACTACTTATATATATATATATATATATATATTATATATATTATATAATATATATTAATATATATTAATATATATATATTAGATTGTAATATATATATATATAATATATATATAATATATATTATATATATATATATATATTATATATATATATATATATATAATAATATATATATTATATGGTATATATATATATGTATAATATTTATAACAGGTGGGCATCGTTACTCAAAAGAGTAGTTCCGTTATCGTTACACGTCGCGTTGCGTGCGTAGAAGAGTAGTTTGTATATCGTTATTTCCGTTTCTTTAAAAGAAAAGTAACGAAATGCCGTTACTCCGTTAACTCGCGATTACTTTAGCTTATGACGGGTGAGTGAGCGTTAATTGACGGTGATCTTATGTAATTTATTGGTTTGTTCTATTATTAAATTCAACATCATATCATCATATGATTGTGATTATTAAAACCATTGCATCATAGTAAGACACTTAGCGAATCAAGACTCTAGCCCCTTTACACTCCACAACTTTTTAATTGCTCCACCGCACCTGTTCCTGCCGGATCTCACAAACTTTCCGCTACTACCCAGACCCTTTCATGCATTTCATCATTCCTTTTTCATACCAACAGTGATGAAGGCTAAATATCTTAAACTCAGGACACTTGTTCCAGCTGCCACCATCTAACATAACTTCATTCCGAGGACTGTCCTCACTCACAACCCAGAACGCTTACTCATTATCTTACGGTTTATCTTTCAAACATTTCCATTAAAACACACCTGCCAAATTCTCTCTACCAATTCCTCTGCCAAAAACTCGCACAAACCAAAGCACCGCATTAACTAGAGTAGGGGCACCCTTGCCACCTCTCTTCCTATGCCCAACTCATATTCTAACACCATTTCTCTTGCCACGCACACCTCTAATTCTTTCATAACCCCAGTCATTATACATATTGAATAACCAAGAAGAGATAGCGACATCCCTGCCTCACTCCCACTATTAATATCAAACCATCACTTTCAACTCCATTATTTCTTACACACGCTTCACTACGTAATACGTACTTTTGATTCCATTCAAAGCTTACCACCAAACACGCATATCAATAAACACCTGCCATAGAGCTTCTCTCTTAATCCCATAGAGCTGTTTGCAAATCCAAAAAGAATCTAAATATACAATTTATTTCTTCTTCTCCTCATTTTCTCAATCATTTTGTTTCAATGTAAAGATCGTTGATGCTACACATCCTCGTATCACCCACTCTTAAACCGGCACCTTGTTGCTTCGCGAATCAGTCTCTGTAGTCACTCGAAGCAAATTCTTTCGATTCAAAATCAATACCAGTTTATATATCGTCCCTATATGTCGTATGTGAATATGTTTTGTGTGTATGTTACAGTTAATATAAAAAATCGGTAATGTTACTATAGGATACTATTACTTGCTCTCCCCAATCCCTCGGAACTTTACCCCCCATAAACGCTTTGTTACACAACTTTCAAAATCCAATCAAATCACCATCCTCCGCCTCCGGTATCTTGATTCATTGTTACCGTTAAAATCTTCACTATACCTGCAGATTTACCATTCTTCACTTTCTCAGCTCTACCCATACCTCCTCCTTACTAATGACTTCATTCCCGAAAATACCTATTCCTTCTTGCACCATCAAACCCACACATATTCACTATCACCTCTTCATTACTGCCAATGTTATGCAGATTTCCGAAGTGTTTCCACCACACTCTAGTTACATTCATTTCATCAGTTACGAAAGCACCATCCACTATGTTGTTCTAATCGGACAACTAAATTTGAAAAGACAGGGAGCGTTTACAAAATTCCTTGTGGATCTTGTGTTAATTCATATTCTCGACGAAATGTAAGACCTTGAAGGCTGATTGACAACATAGAAGAGGAAATGACCAAAATGTCATTTTTAGACATCTTTCACAGAATGAGCACATCATTAATTGGGAAGGTGCAACTTTTTTGTTTAACTCAAAAGATAAAAAATTTAAATCAAATAGAATCTTTTTTCATTTCAACTAAATCTAATTTTAATATTCTGAAAAATAATAATATAATTTGAAATCTAAGAAAATATTAAATATAGTGTGAACAAAATTAAACTATTAGTTAATCAAATTAATTTATCGTGAAGTAATTTTTTGTTGCCATCTGTTAATTCCTTTCATTTTTTATATTTCATATTTTAATTTTATTATTTGTTTTGGTAAAAATAATTTTATTTCCATTGTAAGTTCTGAAGAGGAGACATTGTACTTTAGTCTCGAAAACGTTAAAACTACTGTTATTTTTAATATTTGATTTCCCTGTTTCGTTTTTAAGTGGAAATCATAAATTTGTTTCTTTATGATATATTATAAATATATATATATATATATATATACTATATATATATATATATATTAATATATAATATAATAATATACTATATATATATAGTATATATATATGATATATATAGTATAAATTTTTAAACCTTTTGTGAAGCGCTTATTTTCTGAATTGTTTTATTTTTTCATTAGAATAAAAACCAACTGCTATATCAACTTTAATTTTGTCTTTAGTTTTGAAAAATCGTGCATCTTTACCTTAGTAGGAAAAAGAATTTACATGATCCTAACTCTAATATAAATAATACTATATATATATAGTAATAGTATATATTAATATATCATATAATTAATTTATTATATATATATATATATATATAATATATATATATAATATTATATATATATATATATATATATATATATATATTTATTATTATATATATTATATATATTATAAAACGAATTTTTAGCTTGACCGCATGCCGAAGCAATAATCATTCAAAGAAAGCTCAAACAAAATGTAACGGACTAAAAGTAACGGAGTAAAAAATAACGAGAAGTATTAAGTGTGTTACATGAAAGAAAAAGTAAATAGTCCGGTTACCTCAAAAAACTATTTTCCGTTAAATTATGTTATTTTACATTGCATTACCCTATATATATTATATTATAATATATATATATATTATATATTTATATATATATATATATATATATTATATATATATATATATTATATATATATATATTATAGATATATATATTAATATATATATATATATATATATATATATATATATATATTTAATAATATTATTATTATTATTATTATTAATGCATAGACACCCAGATATAATGTAACTAATTTGAACTAAATGATTTTTAAGTAATTTAAACGCCCAAAATTATGAGTAACTTTACTAGTCTTGCCCGATTTAAAATTTTTATTAAATTTAATATTTTAGATGCATCAAATATTAGGAAATATACAGAATATGATGCAGGGCTGCGGAGCCGGTGCTGGTGGCGGTGCCGGTGCCGGTGACGGTGCCGGTACCGGAGCTGCAAAATTTTGGGTGGAGTCGGAGCTTAAATTCTTTTAAAGGTAAAGTCGGAGTTGGAGTCGAAAACACAACTGCTTTATGACTAATTAATGTATTAGAGCAGAGGTGGGCACCCCGCTCATTTAGGGGAGTCCGCTAACGCACCACCGCACCTCGAGAAAACATAGTCTGCTAACGCTTTTCCGCACCTATTCGGACCATCAAACCTTCCGCCATCCGCAAGTCTGCACGTCCGCACGTCGCACGTCCGCACGTCCGCACGTCTTCCGCTAATAATATAATGTGCGACTTCACAAAAGGTTTTAATATTAAATACTAAATAGTATATATCCTTACAAAAATTTTATTATAATATTATATGAAAAATGGAATGAATATTTAAAAAATTTCAAGATTTTCCTCTTCCTCCTCAATGTCTTCTTCAAAGGACAAGAGGTCCATATTACCTTTCAAGAAGATTAGATGCTCGAAATTAAAAGGAGTTAAGGCAGACCTCTTTGCCCTCAAAATATCCCCACCAATACTAAATATTCGCTCTACAGTAGCAGAACTAGGGATAACGGATATAATCAGATATGCTTGCATTTGAGCGTACTTTTCTTACTTTATATATTTTGTTTATTCTTTTAACCTCATTGAAATGTTTGTATGTTTGTGTGCATTTTCGAATGCACCCCAATATGCATACATTTGAATGATGGTTATCTTTTATGTATTGTGAAACTATTATAAAATATCTTATCACTCCTTGTTTGGCGTGGGAACTGATGTAGTACTCTAGTATAAGTAGCTGCAAAATTATAAAAATTTGTATTTATGTTCGTACTTATGCCAAGATTTGCGTAAGCAAAATTTTGCCATAAGTGCAAACAAAATTGCATAAAAGGCTTCCCCACGGCCTTGTTGAGCATTCTCTAACTTTCTCTTCTAATTCTCACTCGGACTCACTACCAACTTGCTTCCTCCTAAGAAGAAAGAAATCTGAATTACAAGAAAACCCAGCTTTCAAGCACGGGAGGTAAATTTCAGGAAAAGTTCGCAACGGCAGAATCGACTCATCTCAATATACAAAGCTTTTCAAAAGAATAAGTTGGCAAAGGAGGTAAACACAGGAAAAGGTCGAGACTGCTCATCGAAACTTACGAAGAAAAAGAGAGAATCTCAAAAGCAACTTTAAAAAGTTGCCATATATATATATATATATATTTATATATATAAATATATATATATATATATCTATAATATATTATATATATATATATATATATATAATAATATATATAAATATATATATATATATATATTATATATATATATAATATAATATATAATAGTATAATATCATATAAGATATATATATATATAAATTATTACTATATGATATATAATAATTTTAATTATATATATATATATTATATATATATAGTATATATATATATATAATATTATATAACTATATATATTATAATATAATATATATATTATATATATAATATATCGTATATATTATATATTATATATATATATATATATTAATATTTATTTGTATATCTATTTAAGATATATATATATATATTCAAAAATATATATATCTAAAGGTACGCGGTTTGATATTTGCTTGTTTATTTTATATTTTTTATTTTTGGAAAATATATTATTTATCAATTTTGTTGCGGGACAAAAAATCTGATTGGAACAAGAGCGGAGTGTAGCCGAATTCTAAATCGGATCACAAAAATTTTGCTTCAAAATAAAAAAGATCAAAGAAAAAAAAATATGATTTTAAATTGGTGGATGAAGACATGCATTTTTATGTTTATAAGATATATATATATAATATATATATATATATATACTATATCAATTAAAAATACCCTAATGTTATTTTTTACCCCGATAGTGGGGTTAGCATGATGAGCGTGCATGTCGTTTGACCACACGCTACGACGAGACAAAAGAGAAACGAGAATACTTCTTACTGTCCCAGAAGAGCATTACTACGGTTCCTCCCCCTCGCACTCGAGCGTAGGGCCAATCAGGGTACCGCGCATGGTGAATAATTTACCATAAACCGTGGGTTATGTGTTAGGCACCCTGTTTTGGCCAAACGTTAAAGGCTGAGACGGGAGGAGCGTAGTATTCTGAGCTTGTTGGACAGAAGAATTTCTCGGTTCTCTTTTTTGTCTCGTCTAGACGTAGTGGTCAACACATGCACGCTCATCTGCTAGGGTCCAGGATCGTATTCCTAGCATGGTGAAAATTACATTAGGGGGTATTTACAATAAACAAGTTTGATTTCTTAGTAAGCAAATTACAACTTTCATTATTATGTTCATGGAAAAAAACTATAACCTATAATTTTATGTTTTAAGAAAAAGTATATATATATATAATATATATATAATATAATATATATATATATGTTATACTTAATATATATATATATAATATTGATTCCTTGTCTCTATTCTAAGATCTATACAGTATTTTTTTTGTCTTTATTTTCAAGATGTCATCGATATTGAACAATCGAAGATAAATATTTTTCACAACATGTGAAAGTCAGATTGATGGGCTAAAACGCATTCATAGTATATATCTAAATGAAAAATATTTTTTTAGAAGTTCTGTACTTACCTTTATTGGAATTATTTTCTCCATTATTTCCGCATGAAACTCACTTGTTTAAATTTAGCACATAAAATTGAGACCTTGACCACTTTTACGTCACGCAATCGCCATTGAATAGCCTACAATTGGTCAAAACTTATCTTAAATGCAATGAATCGAAACTTGACATGAAAAATTGCCAGATACCGCTTGAATTACAATTTTTTCGTAAGTTATAGACTTTTCTGCGAAACGTGCCGATATCGAGGTTAAAGCCATAAAGTGTTAAAATCTAAATCTAGTTTCATTATTATATATATATATATATATATATATAATCATATATATATTTATAAATATATATATATATATATATATTATATATATATATATATATCATATAATATTATATATATTAATATATATAAAGTGTATAAATATATATAATATTTATATTATATATATATATATATATATATATATATATTTCAAAGTTGGATTTCTGTGAATTTTGTAATTGATGCCAATTGAAGTTTGGGTACAAACGGGACACGCGACTTTTCTTTCGTAATCTTTATTTCTAACCCAATACTAGTTGCCTAAAATACAAATAAAAAAATGAAATCAATAATAGTCCAAAAATGAAATAGCGAAATATACAAAGTTTCATAACAAAAATCTCAAAAATAATAGACACACCGCTCAAAATTATAAACCCTTCAAAAAAAAATTAAATTGTGGACATGGTGGATATACGATTTCAACCACCTATAAAACACAAATTGAACTACATTCATAGCTATCAAAAACAAATTTTCCATACCATGAAAATATAAAATAAAATTCGAAGAACCGGAAAATACCCTTACTCAACAAAAAATAAAACCCAACTATAAATAAAAGTTAAAGAATAATAAATACGTCTCATTTATTATTAAACAGAAAAAATAGTTTTTTTTTCCGAACCTCTATAACAATTAAATAAAAAGAAATGAACACAAAAAAAAACAGAATATTACATAAAAAATCGAAAATGACTAAAAACTTGTACAATAGGATTATTAATCAAAAGGAATAAAAAAAAAATTTACATTCTCCCAGCTCCCATATACTTTGAGAAAAATCTTATAAAAAATGTAACTAATAAAAAAAACATATTGAATTAAAAATTTTCATAACACACTCTCAACAACCGGTGACGAAAAAAATCGTATTAAAAATGTATCAAGAATCATAAAACTTACATAACAACACTCTAAAACAAAAACCGGGGAGAAAGAATCTTTAAAAATGTATCAAAAAAATTAAAAAAATTGCATAACACACTCTCAAAACCGGTGAGAAAAATCTTTAAAAATGTATCAAAAATAATAAAAACTTACATAACACACTCTCAAAACCGGTGAGAAAAATCTTTAAAAATGTATCAAAAATAAATTTTTCAAAATCCACTAAAAATTAAATAATTTATAATACGTCACGCAAAGAAAATCCATTTACCGATGAGAAAAACAATTTTCCCAACCTTACAAGAAACAAAAGACCAAATATCTCAAAACCCCACTAAAATTAAAAAACGAAAAGATTACCTCCTGCATAAATTATGAAAAGATTACAAATAAAATATTTCCTGCAAAAAATTATAAAAAGATTAAATGAAATATACCTCCTGCAAAAATTACAAAAAAGATTAAAAAAAATACCTCCTGCAAAAATTATAAAAAGATTAAATAAAATATACCTCCTGTAAAAATTACAAAAAGATTACAAAAAGAATATCTCCTGCAAAAATTATAAAAAGATTAAAAAAAAATACCTCCTGCAAAAATTACAAAAAGATTACAAAAAAATATATCTCCTGCAAAAATTATAAAAAGATTACAAAAAAATTATCTCCTGCAAAAGTTATAAAAGATTACAACTGAAGTCGAAACACTGGAGGGCTACAAAAAAACCCTAAACCAAGGTTGTTACTTATAAAACTGAACCAACACGTGCACAACCTTATTCCTAAGAGCAAAGTACAGGGTCTGTCTGAAAATAAAATCTTACCAAGCATAGAATGTGCCAAAAAAATCTTCGCTACAAAAATGATATCAATTTTTAGGAAGAGAATAAAATTTTGATACTTAAAATTTTAGAGTCTTCAGAAAAATTGAAACCTCACGTCGGAGAGGCGGGCGACTTCCTCCGAATGGTCGCTCTCAAATAAAGTTTTTAGGTTTATTTGAGAGCGTAATTTTAAAGTATATATCTATTTAACTCTAACAAATTTCAGCGTGCTAAAAATATAAATAATAATAATAATAATAATAATAATAATAATAATAATAATAATAATAATAATAATAATAATACATTTTAAATTACATTCTTAGTATCATTATTATTCTTTCAAATGGTGGTTCAAATGGAGCTCCCAAAAACAAAATTACATTAACAAAAATATCTTCTAGCGCTTTCCTCTCCTCTTTCTGCAGTTACATTTTCCCCGAAAAAAAAATTAAAATTAAGGAATTTTTCCAAATTTACCTCATCAGAATTTTTTCCCAAAGAGATGTAATATAGTATTTGATACGAAATAGTTCATTTTGAACTTATATGTAGGGTGGGCGACCCTTTGATAAAGCCTACCTTAAATACGCTTTGGGGGAAGCCTATTTAGGTAGTAGAAAAAAATGAAAGAAAAATAAAAATTAAAAGTGATTCTTTTTGCTTATTACGATGGGAAGCTATTTCGTTTAGAAATCGCATTTCACATCAAAAAGCCTATAAAAGTATAATTAAATGTGACGGACCTAACTAGAAAGAAAAATACATTAGTAGTTTTCCATAATCTAGTTGGGCTGAAAAATATATATAAATATTAGAATTATGAAACCAGTTACCTTGGGCCTCGCTGCCCCCTGCTTAAAAATTACACTAGGGCTCCAATACACGGCCCGTTACAAAATTATACTCGGGTTCTAAGTATCACTACCCAAGGTATTTTTAAATGCTGTATTTGAGCTTTAATTTGCTGCCCCTATGTATATGCTTTAGAAAAAAAATTTAGATCCTAACGGATTTTAATGATATAAAAAAACAAAAGAAAAATCTTGCCAGATGAAATTCGGGTAAATAGAATTTGGAGCTGCACATCTTTTACACATGGTACAAATATCAGAGTGAATGCGCATATAAAATAGCCGGCCAAGAGAAAAAAAAGGGGGAGAAGGAGGGACTGTATTCCCGTCAGGGGGGGGGAGAGTCTGCAAAACGCTTTCGTGGAGGAAAAGGGTGTTGAATTTTATTGAAAAATTCGTGAAAAAAAATAACTTTTAAAAAGTTTTAAAATAAAGAATATATTAATAGGGATGCAGAGAGATGTAAAAATCGTTGAACAAAAACAGAAAAAGTACTAGGATTAGTAATTATAAAATAGGTAAACTGGAAACTCGGGAAGAACTTTTATCTGAAAGAAAAAGAAAGTGGGGGAAGGAGACATCGTTCGATAGCGATTTACCAATTAGAAAATTTAAAAATAGAGGGGGGAGTATGTATATAATTTTTTTTTTTAAAGTTGGGGGAAAAAATATACTAGATTAAAAAATAAAGCATGCTTTTTTTTATTTTCTTTAATGAAAGAAACCTTTCGGTAAAGAAATCCCCTGTCAGGAAAAGTTTCTGTCTTATGCGATTTTTGCCAACGGATTTGAGTAAACTGGCTCTATTTTGGGGTAACCAGGTGAAGTTGTCTTAGGTTCTGGTATGGAGTGCTGCTGAAGGACGGACTGGATACTCGGTACTACCGGAGGAGCTGTCGGAGGGGCTGCAGGAACTGCCTGAACCGGACGGAGTTTAAGATAGACATATTAGATTCCTTCCATGCAGAGAATAGTAATAAGAATAGAAAAACCGGATATGGAAAAGGAATGGATGTTGATTAATTCCTGGGTCTGTAAAGTTTTGTTTATGTTATCCAGCGAAGTGTCCCAATGTGGATGGATAGATTTCAATTTCAACTTGGAGGTGAAAGAAGTTATATTGGGAAGGAAGTCATGAGATGTCTCTAGGTGTTCAGGAAACTGCGGGCCTCTAGAAATCCAG
Organism: Trachelipus rathkii; assembly: GCA_015478945.1. Lineage (NCBI taxonomy): Eukaryota > Metazoa > Arthropoda > Malacostraca > Isopoda > Trachelipodidae > Trachelipus > Trachelipus rathkii. The sequence continues at coordinate 23,050 of JABUQX010023159.1, read as the reverse complement.
TTTGTCTGCAGGTAAGAGTGTGGAGGATATTTAAAAGAGTAATTTTCAGATACCAGAGTGCATCCTTGGGGGAGGGAGAATAATGCACTTGTGCCTAATTTCGGCTGTTTCATGGGGCAAGAGATGGAAGCGGTTATAAGAGAAGAGAAAGAGATTAGAGTGTAGTTTCCAACTTTAAGACTATAAATTAGTTTGTAGGGATACGTATTATAGTTAAAAATGTAGTGTTGGGTTTAGAAAGTATGGCTGACAGTATACAATTTTGATAGTCTATTTGATGTATATGATTTGAAGGAAAACAAAGATAATTTTCATTTGAATGCTTGCAAATATCCTCTGAAAGACTTGTGCTGTAAGTGAATTTTAAAGTTTTATGGTTTAAAAAGTAATATGGATAAGGGTTATGCAGTATGATTCTAGAATAAGTATCATTGAAAGGTGTTGGAAATGGGATGATGTTGTAAGCTTCATAAGGGGTTTCTTCGGAGAAAGGTATGATTGTGGATAATATATAGGGGTGATTTCCTTGAATATATGACCAGGAGAAAGTAAGAAATTGGTAGAAATTTTCACGGTTAAGAGGAAGTATTGGGTGGTGATGTAGAGTTTGACTGCTGTTTTGAATAAGTTCAAGAAGGATGTCATATGAATACAAATTTAGAGGAGTGTTATGTGTTTTGGCGTTTTCCCAGATGTTTTGAACTGTCCTAATAAGATTATATATATTATCTGAGATGATCTTTTCTAGGTTGAGGTGAATGTTTGACTTTAAGAGTTCTTGTTGTAATTCTATTGAAGAAATTGATGAATTTACATACTTTGTGATGACTATTAGGTTATCTTTTATGGCTGTTAAGGTATTGGTATTGTTGTGTATTTGTTCCTTTAAATTATACAAGTGGGTTCTTGTATCCTGTAAAATGTCTATTCTAGTTTTGAGCTTTTGAATATCATTTATGGTGGTGGTTCCAAATAAATATTGGAGAGCTGTTCCTCCAATATCCATTAGACCTCTTTTGCTTTTCCTGGGGTTTGCTGAAGGCTGAGTTTTTAAATGTGATAATACCCAGGGATCTTTTGACAAAGTTATAAATTTCTTTTGGCTTTCATCCAGTAACAATTTTATATAATTTAATTCTGGGGAAATATTAGTTTCATCTGAATAAAATCTACTTTTAAACCTATCTTGCAAATACGGGATGTAAATAGATGTTAAATTGTTATTTTTGCTTACTATCCTTTGTATTTCCAGGTAGCTTGTTATAAATTTTATCTTCCCTGTTTGTTTCGCTACGAATCCAGGATGTATTTCATATTCTGATTCTGTGTTTTCTTTTTCCAGAGAGAAGGAAGCTGATAACAGTATTTGAAAGAAGACCCAAATTACATGCATGATTCCTGTGAGAAGATACATGAAGAGTTTATGAGAGATGGTTTTTGTGCAATATTTTGCTGTGGAAAAAAAATATACGTATCTTATTACTTGAAAAATGTGTTTAACTTTTTCTATTTTGCATATTTAAAATGTTCATTTTTAATGTTTTTATATTTATACGTTAGTGTAAATGTATAAATTGTTCTCTCCCTGGTTTTTTTTTAAAAGAAAACTAAACTATTTACGGCTTGTGAGGTCTTGGGTGGAAACCTCTACCGCGAGGGACATTTTGTGGTGGTGGTAAATAATATTGTCTGCCACCTCTAGTTATTGTCCTTTGTTGTCTGTCTCTTAAAGACATGGGATGAGGAATGTTTGTGTTTCTCATTGGGAAATTTGGTACAAAAGTGTGATCTCTGGACCGGTCATCCAGTGGAGAAGGAGGTGATGTATTTCTAGCTGTGGAAGGAGGAAGTTGGGAAATTGTGTCTTGAGGAGAAGGTAGTGGAAATGATGGTGGGGGTTGTAAAGGTCCTTCTGGGATGGGTGGAGGGGGTGGTATGGGTGGACGAGGAGTTGGTATGGGATGTGTCACCTTGAAGTGAAATTTTGGAGGTAATGGGGGTGGTGTTGGAGGTTCAATTTGAGATGCTGAAGGCTGTGATGGTGGAGATTCATCAAAAGATAGTTTGGGGGATATGTTGGTGGGAAAACCTTTAAAAGACAATCTTTTTGGAGGGGAGGGGGAGAAAAAGAAGTTTTTCTTTGGGCTTGGAAGGTGGGCGTGGGAGGTAGGTTTTGAATGAGTTTGAGATGGAGGAGTTGAGAGAGAAGTTGATGGAAGTTGTAGATGAAAACTAGGTAAAGGAGAAGATGGTGAAGGAGGAGGAGAAGGAGCTTGAGGTGGAAGATGAGAAGGAGTTTGAGGTAGGGGAGGAGAATCAGATTGAGGTGGGGGAGGAGGAGAAGTAGGTAAGAGATTTCTCTTGGGTGATTGCAAGGAGAAGGGGAGTTGTCTCTTTGAAATAGATTGGTGTTAAGGAATTGTGCGGTAGGGGGAGGAGGTGGAGGGGTTGAATTGAATTGAATTATCAGGAGGGGTTTATTAAGATGATAGAAAGATCATTTTTGGGTTGTAAGTAAGAAATTGGAAGTAATTATTAGCGCTAAGTTTGTAATTTTATATGTCTCTATTGGACAATGAAAACGTTTGAAGTTGTTTAAACATGTGGCAAGACGTAACTTATTTGAATGATAACAATTTGTTGTCACTAAAAATGGGCAGGTCCATCTTCGAAAAAAGTTTCGGACTTTGGCCTGGTTCTTAAGCAAATAATACCAAAAAACATAATCACCACCCCAATTGAAACTGCCTTCTTATGTTGCCTATTCATTTGTGTTGTGTCTTCTTGCTGAAGATGGTGCGACCTGGTCTCGAAATGAGATTAGCTCTTTCTGCAAGAGTCTGTATATATTCGTGAATAGGTTTTGGCGGTTCAGATCCTTTAGTAAAAGGAGAGATATAATTAGGTAGATCCCATGGAAGGTGCTTATTGTACGTGTACAATAAGAAGTGGGGGGTTCAACCGATAGAAGAGTTATATGTGGAGTTAATTGCTATTTGAGTGAAAGGAATTAATTTACCCCAGTCGGTGTGGTTTGAGTTGACGTAGTGTCTCAAATGATTTGCAATCTTTAACATTTCTCTCTCTGAGAGGCCGTTTGCTTCCGGTCTGCGAACGATTATGTTCACTGCTTTTACACCCCACTGTTTACAAATCTCTTTGAAGAAGTGAGATGTTAGTTCGGGGGCTCTATCACAGAGTACTATTTCCGGTGTACTATGTCTGCATATGACTCTTTCTAGCAATGCTTGTGCTATATCTTTAGCTGTGTGCTGGATTAGAGGCACCAGCTCTATATACCTTGTAAGGCTATCTTTCATAACTAAGATGTAATTCCGCCTTGTCTCCTTTGAGAGGTGGCAGAGGGCCAGCACATCGACGATGAAGTCTCGAGAATGGCTCGAGCGGAAGCGGGTACCCTTTAATTTCTGCATTTCTTTGCTTGTTCCCTTTTACTCTCTGGCATGAGACGTATATAGTTTCGGGAATATATATTTTTCCCTAATTCTATATACTGTTCTCTCAATGCCACAGTGTCCAGATGGGAGAGAGTCATGATTAAATTCAATGATGGAATGTTTCATTGAGTTGGGGACCTGGAGTAAAAAAGTGCCCTCTTGTGTTGCGTAATGTAAAATATCGTTAATTGGAACATGCGGAAAGGTGTCAGCGGAAATGTCTTGCTGCGAAAGAGGTTTATTATGCAAGATCAATGGCTTCGCAAAATCATAAAGATCTTTTAAACTATTGCACGCCTTTTGTTCCTTTATAAAGTTTTCTTTTGTGAGATGAAAACTTGTTTTTGGCAAGATTGTATTTTGGGCGAGGGTGTACGTTAAAGGAGGAGGGTTTCTACTTAAATAATCAGGAACAACATTTAATTTCCCTTGTTTATAAATTATCGTAGGATTAAAATGTTGAATAAAAAGATTCCACCTCTCGAGTCTCCCCGAGAGCTGTCTATGTCTGATAAGATGTATCAGAGGCTGATTATCTGTGATAATTGTCACTTCATATTCGAAAATCGTGTTTTTGAATTTGCGCAATGCAAAAACAATTGCCAAAAGCTTCCAACTCTAGAGTATGATAATTTGTTTCCGCTTTAGAAAGTGATCTGGAGATAAATGAGAGGGGTTTCTCTTTATTGTTATTATCTAATTGAAATAAAACAGCTCCCATAGCAATGTTTGAAGCGTCAGTGTTGATGAAAAATGGCCTTTTGTAGTCTGGGTAACACAACTGTGGTTGCAACAGCAGTTTGTTTTTCAGGGTCTCGAAAGCTTCCGATTGTTCGGGACCCCAGAGGAAAGGAGTATTTTTACGTATCAGCTGTGTAATAGGCTTAAAAGTTTTGGAGTAGTCGTTTAATAAATGCGAAAAATAATTTAGGAAACCTAGGAGACTAAGCGTTTCCGAGACGTTATTGGGCGGCTTAAAAGCTGTAAGAGTTTTATGTTTTAAGGGATCTGGGGATATCCCCTCTTTGGATATTTTGAAACCTAGGAAGAGTAGAGAAGTTCTAAGAAACTTACATTTCGATAACTTCATCCTCAATTTATTTTTACCAAAAGAGTCGAAGACATTCTTTATGTTTTTAAGATGGTTTTCCAGAGAAGATCCCATGATAAGAACGTCTTCGAGGAAAACTCTGCAAGCGTCGCCTAAGAGATGATGTAAAGTTAACTCCCTTACTTTTGAATAGGCGCTCGGAGCATTGGCCAAACCAAAGTTTAAACGCGTTGGACAGTATTGCCCTCTGGTAGTTCTAAAAGCAAGGAGCGGTTGTGTTTCTTCTTCAATTTCCATAGAGTTATAAGCGTCCTTAAGGTCGAGTGAAGAAAAAATACAACTGTTACCTAGAGAGCTTAAAATATCATTAATACAAGGCAATAGGAACCTTGTCAAAATTGTATGGGAATTAAGGAGACGGTAGTCGAACACCACCCTTGGTTTCTCACTTTTTTTTTGGAATGATCAGTGTTCGCTTAAAATGGGTCTGATATAGCCCTTATGAAGGGAATCCTGTACCCACTCTTCTATTTGTTTTAAGTACCTGTGGGGGAGGCGGTATTGGGGTCGGTACAATACCTTTGTGGACGCGTGTCATGAGTGGACTTTAAATTGTCTCATTCAGCGGACAGAGTTGGTACTATCATCTTCTAAGCTAGTTTAATATCTTTGTATTCCATCAGAAGATCCAATAAATTTTCCAGCTGATTTGGATCTGTCAAAGTTGCACATTCGTCTTCTTCATTTTTAAAAGACTCTTGAACGATTTCTTTGTAAGTTTTCCGCAGTTGCGCTGCAGAAAGGCTTTTAGACGAGGAGGCTAAATTGACATGCGAAGTTTCAAAAGGGGTATCAAGAGTAAAAAGAGGGTTTGCTATTGTTAAAAAGGAGTTTGTTTGCAATGTGTGTTGCGCGGCGGATATATTGATAACATCTAAGAGAACTTGGCCCTGGTTAACAGTGCTCATAACACTACCAATAAATATACAATTGTGAAGAAACGACTTTTCTGAAGCTAAGATGAGGTAGTCAGGGGGGGTTGTGCTAATGAAAGAGCATTTACAGATAGAGTGGTCTTTGAATGAGGTTCTAGTGTGATATTTTGAATAATAGATAATTTATATATAGTATCTGTGTCAATCATTATATCATTTGCAAAGCTTGTTTCATTTTGATATAGAGGCAAGGAAGTGTTGTGATTTATTTGAGGTTTAGGAAGGCTTTGTCGTTGTGGATATATAGGAATGAGTGGCATAGAGGTGTATGCAGTGTCAGATACAATAGATATAGTGTTTTTATGTGCTTCAAAACAAATATTAGGTTGTGATAGAAAATTTGTACCTAAAAGTAAATCTGCTTTAAAACCACAAAGGCTCGAATTTGATCCTGTGTCTAAGAGAAAGCGTTTATTGTTTAATGTATAAGAGTTAAAAGATATATTAGTATCGAGGAAGTAAGCTGGGCCTATGAGAGATTGATATGTTGCTTGTTTCATCCTTGATTATGTTAGGTTAATTTAAGTTAAGTGGAAATAAAGTAAATTTATTAAAAATTTTGGTGGGGGGGGGGGGATTGTGCTTTGAGAATACTGTTGGTTTGTTGATTGAATTTCAAAAAGAAGGTGATTTGGTGAGAGCTAAAGTGATATTAGGGTCTACTATAGGTGTGGTTTCAGTAGACAGGTTTGGAAAATCATGCGCTTGAAAAGATGTTTTAGGTTGTGATTTTACATTTTTGTTATGTGAGGGTTTGTGGATTGATTCTTTTTGCTCTAAATTTAAATCTATAAAAGGTTGGTGTGAATATGAAATTGGAACTGCGTCATTCGTGAAAGAGGAAGAATGTGTTGCTACTTAAGGAAGGGAGAGAGAGCTGATATAGTGATTAGAAGTGAGATTATCAACTGAGAGGACACCAACTGGAAGGGGAGGTTCTAAATATTATCAAACTTATGGTTTCGAAGGGTAAATTACCATATTGCTCGAACAAGAGTGTGAGAATTAATAAAGAAATCCAGATAACGTCTTTGCTTCACTAAAATTTACGAATGGTATCTCAGAAATCTTTTTGAGAAGAAGGGGAGGTGCCCTGACAAAAATTTTCATTCTTAAGAGTTTGAGCATGTTTAGAGGAGGAAGAGAAATCTATATTAAGCGATAAAGGGGGTGAAAGATCATAGTTTTTTATCAGTTCAATGAAGCGAATTAGACTATCCTTTAAAATCAAACGGTAAAATGTTATTGAACAAGAGAAGAATGTTCCAAAATATGTTAGAGTGTCTACACAATTTAATGCCCCATTATGCAATCCTCATTTAAAAATTTATATTTCCCCTATCTAAAATTAAATTGCAATACTACCTATTCTAGAATGTGCTATTTTTGATATATTACTTACATCATGTGCTCTACTTAACATTCTGTTCCTTCTATAAGAGTTGAAAGTGCGCTTTCTAAACTCTTTGTTTTCATCTATATTGTACATCGCGGTCTCATAACCATTACTATGCATATGTGTGCAATTTGAGATGCCTTAAAGCTTCACTGCTCTTTACCTTTTCATCCTGGGTGTCTACCGTATCACATTTCTCCATCCCTGTATTACCTTTCCACTGCTCTATATGCGCTGAAGTAACATCAATATCAAAATCGTTTGTGAAACTATCACTGGTGCAAACTCTGCTTTCATACTTTACATGTGTCTTAAAATCCTCATTACTCTTTTTATCTGCGGCATTCTGTGTTATACTGGAATCATCCAGACTTATGTCATATATATAACTACTACTTTCTGTGTGCGCAATTGCGGTTTTAGTTTGAGAAGGGTTCCTATCCCACATCCTATTATTATTAAATGGGCGATAGGGTTACCCCTTGTGAGGTGTGAGAGCTCTGAGATGGATTTTCTATTTTCGTCATGTTCTACTGTAACTTTTCCTGTGTCGATTTATATCGCAACCTCTTTATATTTATAGGTGCTATTATCAAGTAAAGAATTATGTAAATGTGCAGAATTATTAAAATTATTATTAAAATTAGTAAAGTCATAAAAATCATTGTTAAAATTAAAATACACCTGATCCTTTAGACCTTGTTGAGATTCTTGAGCGAGAGGAACTCTAGAAAAAAGTACATTTTGATTAATATTATCACTTAAAAAATTTACAGATCCTCCCGACATCTCATTTTGTATATCCTCTCGAACGTCTTGGGATACCTCATCGTCTGTAGCGAACTCAGAACTGAAATAAAAAGAAGAGACATTTTGCATCCTACCAAGTGTATTATGTGCTTGTGAGTTAAGTGTGACGGCATTCGCGGGTTCGTTTTGGGCACACTTATAATTTGGAACATTTTCCACATTTAAATATTGCATAGTAGCAGTTTTATCTCCAAAATTTGTATCAATTTCACATTCTGAAGGTAACACATCATCTTCAGTAGTGTTCAAAGCGTTGAATGAGAATGAGTTAGCATTTTTCGAAACATTTAAATTTAAATAATGCGAGTTTAGAGCTGCATGAGGAACATTTTTGTGAATTTTAGCATTTTTGGAAACATTTAAATAATTTATATATTTCCTATCATGATAATTGTGAGAGTTTTGAACATTTAAATAATTTATATATTTCTTATCATGATAATTGTTAGAGTTTTGAACATTTAAATATTTTATATTGTGATCTCCTTTGACCAGGAGGGAAGGTTTTCTCATGTTGTGAATTTCATTATTAGGATTGCTAAAAATGCCATGAGAGGTTGTATTATCAATATTTTTAAATGCAATATTTTGAGTGGTGGTATCGGAGTGAACATTTAAATAATTAAAATGAAGAGTTACATGAGAAACATTTTTGTGAATCGCTGAGCATGTGTTAACATTTTCAAAATTTCCATTATCTTTTACATCATTACAATTTATAAAAACATGTGACTTACAATCATTTTGACTAACAAAATTTTTAACTTTATGCTTGGTATCTAAATTAAAATGAGAATTGGTGCGTTTGAACATTTAAACATTTTATATTTTTGATATCAGAGTTGGAAGTGGAATTTACCTTTAAATTTTCAGAGTTAGTTGAATATTGAGAAACATTTCTTTATACATTTTCAAAATTAGTGTGAGTGGTGGTGTTTTTATTACCATTTCGCGAATAATTATTACATTTTTGCTTCTGAAAGTGAGGTGGTGGTTTTTCAAAACAGTCATTTTCTAAATCGAATTTTTCTGGAGCTGTTCCATAATGGTTTGAGGAGAAATCTGGTTGGAGAGAGACAGTTTTGGACTTCGTCTGCCCCCTCCTTAATGAAAATTTTCTGGATTTGCAGTGTGAAAAACGTTTTAAAAGTGCTGACGTGGTTTAGAACTAATTACATTTGTAGATCTCCAATTTGAATTTGTGCAATTTTGATAAGAGAAATGTCTGTACGATGGACCGGCCTCCCGGCTGTTATTTTGCACAGAGTTGCTTTTAAAATTTCTTGAAACGTTTGCCGTTGAGCGTGAACAGGCAATGTTATATTCATTTTTCGTTTGGTACATTGTGAATATTTTGTGATCAAAAATTTACGACAAATATGTGAGTAACATTTGCCTTTTTTGTGTGGCAAAATGCGAGTAATTTGTGTTGTCCACAAACTGGAAGATTAGTTTTAATATATAAAAATTAGACCCCAAAAGTTTACTTTATTGTAACTTTAAATTGATGGCTGTTTTTATTAAAATATTCAAAAGGGGTGAATAAAATTGTATTTCAAAAAGATAGTATTTAAATTAGCCTTTAAAAAAATTGGTAATTGTGAGAAAAGTTTCTAACCTTATAAGTGCAAACGCTCCGTGGAATTTCAGTCTGGCAACCAGTGTGTTATTTCTTGAGAGCTTCTGTAATGTGAAATTTTCGTATTTTCTTCTCACCGCTTTCACAGCTTCTTCAGTTTACTTCAGAAAGTAGAGGACGCCACTTTCACAGTGGGATTTCTGTGAATTTGTAATTGATGCCTTGAGAGTTTGGGTACAACGGACACGCGATTTTCTTTTAAAATTTAATTTCTATACCATACACCGGTTGCCTAAAAAGTACAAAAAAAAGTGAAATCAATAATAGACCAAAAATACAATAGCGAAATATACATAAAGTTTCATGACAAAAATCTCAAAAATAATAGACACCCCGCTCAAAAAATTATAAACCCTTCTAAAAATTGAAGTGTGGACATGGTGGATATACGATTTCAACCACCTATAAAACACAAATTGAACTACATTCACAGCTATCAAAAACAAATTTTCCATACCATGAAAAATATAAAATAAATTCGAAGACCGAAAATACCGTACTCAAACAAAAAAATAAAACCCAAACTTTAAATAAAAATAAAGAATGAAATACGTTCATTTATTATTAAACAGAAAAACTTTTTTTTTCGAACCTTATAACAGTAAATAAAAGAAATGAAACACCAAAAAAAAAACAGAATATACATAAAAATTGAGGAAATGACCGGTCCTTTAAAACGCCTCTCGAAAAGATCAAAAGGAATAAAAAAAAAATTACATAACACCCTCTCATATACTATGAGAAAAATCTTATAAATGTATCAAAAAAATATATGAATAAAAATTTCATAACACACTCTCAAAACCGGTGAGAAAAATCTTTAAAGATGTATCAAAAATAATAAAAAACTTACATAACACACTCTCAAAACTGGTGAGAAAAATCTTTAAAAATGTATCAAAAATAATAAAACTTACATAACACACTCTCAAAACCGGTGAGAAAAATCTTTAAAAATGTATCAAAAATAATAAAAAACTTACATAACACACTCTCAAAACCGGTGAGAAAAATCTTTAAAAATGTATCAAAAATAATAAAAACTTACATAACACACTCTCAAAACCGGTGAGAAAAATCTTTAAAAATGTATCAAAAATAAATTTTTCAAAATCCACTAAAAATTAAATAATTTATAATACGTCACGCAAAGAAAATCCATTTACCGATGAGAAAAACAATTTTCCCAACCTTACAAGAAACAAAAGACCACATATCTCAAATCCCCACTAAAATTAAAAAACGAAAAGATTACCTCCTGCATAAATTATGAAAAGATTACAAATAAAATATTTCCTGCAAAAAATTATAAAAAAGATTAAATGAAATATACCTCCTGCAAAAATTACAAAAAAGATTAAAAAAAATACCTCCTGCAAAAAATTATAAAAAGATTAAAAAAAAATACCTCCTGCAAAAGTTATAAAAGATTACAACTGAAGTCGAAACACTGGAGGGCTGCAAAAAAACCCTAAACCAAGGTTGTTACTTATAAAACTGAACCAACACGTGCACAACCTTATTCCTAAGACCAAAGTACAGGGTCTGTCTAAAAATAAAAATCTTACCAAGCATAGAATGTGCCAAAAAAATCTTCGCTACAAAAATAATATCAATTTTTAGGAAGAGAATAAAATTTTGATACTTAAAATTTAAAAGTCTTCAGAAAAATTGAAACCTCACGTCGGAGAGGCGGGCGACTTCCTCCGAATGGTCGCTCTCAAATAAAGTTTTTAGGTTTATTTGAGAGCGTAATTTTAAAGTATATATCTATTTAACTCTAACAAATTTCAGCGTGCTAAAGATATAAACAATAATAATAATAATAATAATAATAATAATAATAATAATAATAATAATAATAATAATAATAATAATAATAATAATAATAATAATAATAATAATAATAATAATAATAATAATAATAATTTTCCCAACTTAATATTCTTAATAATAATAATAATAATAATAATAATAATAATAATAATAATAATAATAATAATAATAATAATAATAATAATAATAATAATAATAATAATAATAATAATAATAATAATAATAATAATAATATTATTTATTTATTTATTTCATTATTATTAATAAGAATAATAATAATAATAATAATAATATTAATAATAATAATAATAATAATAATAATAATAATAATAATAATAATAATAATAATAATAATAATAATAATAATAATAATAATAATAATAATAATACATTTTAAATTACATTCTTAGTATCATTATTATCCTTTCAAATGGTGGTTCAAATGGAGAACCCCAAAAAAAAATTACATTAACAAAAATATCTTCTAGCGCTTTCCTCTCACTCTTTCTGTAGTTACATTTTCCCGAAAAAAAATTTAAATTAAGGAATTTGTCCAAATTTACTTCATCAGAATTTTTTCCCAAAGAGATGTAATATAGTATTTGATACGAAATAGTTCATTTTGAACTTATATGTAGGGTGGGCGACCCTTTGATAAAGCCTACCTGAAATACGCTTTGGGGGAAGCCTATTTAGGTAGTAGAAAAAAATGAAAGAAAAATAAAAATTAAAAGTGATTCTTTTTGCTTATTACGATGGGAAGCTATTTCGTTTAGAAATCGCATTTCACATCAAAAAGCCTATAAAAGTATAATTAAATGTGACGGACCTAACTAGAAAGAAAAATACATTAGTAGTTTTCCATAATCTAGTTGGGCTAAAAAAATATATATAAATATTAGAATTATGAAGCCAGTTACCTTGGGCCTCGCTGCCCCTTGCTTAAAAATTACACTAGGGCTCCAATACACGGCCGTTACAAAACTATACTCGGGTTCTAAGTATCACTACCCAAGGTATTTTTAAATGCTGTATTTGAGCTTTAATTTGCTGCCCCTATGTATATGCTTTAGAAAAAAAATTTAGATCCTAACGGATTTTAATGATATAAAAAAACAAAAGAAAAATCTTACCAGATGAAATTCGGGTAAATAGAATATGGAGCTGCACAACTTTTACACATGGTACAAATATCAGAGTGAATGCGCATATAAAATAGCCGGCCGAGAGAAAAAAAGGGGGAGAAGGAGGGACGTCTCAAATGATGCAAAACGCTTTCGTGGAGAAAAGGGAGTTGAATTTTATTGAAAAATTCGTGGAAAAAAATAACTTTTAAAAATTTTAGTTTTAAAATAAAGAATATATAAATAGGGATGCAGAGAGATGTAAAAATCGTTGAACAAAAACAGAGAAAAAGTACTAGGATTAGTAATTATAAAATAGGTAAACTGGAAACTCGGGAAGAACTTTTATCTGAAAGAAAAAGAAAGTGGGGGAAGGAGACATCGTTCGATAGCGATTTACCAATTAGAAAATTTAAAAATAGAGGGGGGAGTATGTATATAATTTTTTTTTAAAGTTGGGGGAAAAAATGTACTAGATTAAGAAATAAAGCATGCTTTTTTCTATTTTCTTTAACGAAAGAAACCTTTCGGTAAATATATGGTATATATATATATATATATATATATATATATATATATATATATATATATATATATATATATATATATATATATATATATATATATATATATATATATATATATATATATATATATATATATATATATATATATATATATATATATTTATATATATATATATATATATATATATATATATATATAACATATATATATATA
>JABUQX010023159.1:0-2500 GCA_015478945.1 Trachelipus rathkii | reverse complement strand
ACTCATTTGTCTATCTTTCAGTATGGTATACACTGCTCTTACTGCTCCCCCATACTGAGCTATCCTACTTGTGATCTCTTGTACGTTTCCTCCCTCTTTTCCAAATACTCCACCCAAATACTTACATTTCTCCACCATCTTTATCTCAGTACCCTCCACCTCTATTCTCAACTCTCTCCCTCCTTTTCCTTTACTGACTACCATGATCTAAATCTTTTCTGTGTTTATAGTCAAGCCGGCCTCTCTCAGCCTATTGGCAACATATTACTACTTCTCTCAACCAGTCTCCCACTTCGCTCCAGCACGCCAAGTCATCCGCATAATCCAAAATATCACCGTCCAAATCTCCGATATCTTCTCTTACCTTTTTTATCACTATCCAGATATGATACAAACAGTGGTGACAACACGCTTACTTGTTTAACCCCTGTTCTTCGAACCATTCCTTATTCTCATATTCTGTTCTTACATTACATTTACTATTTCTGTACAAACTCTCCAGAACTCCTCTCAACTTTCTACCTACTGCTTATTCTCTCTCCAGCACTCTCTACAGTCTCTCTCTAGGCACTGAATCGAAAGCTTTCTTCAGATCTATGAAAGCTCGTTTGTTGAATTCCTATACCTTTTCTAACGTAATTCTCAAGAAGCGGACAAGAGATCCGTAGTGCTTCTGTTCTTTTATATCCGTGCTGCTCTTCCCCCAGTCTGGGCACTACTATTATCAATCTATTCTCTAAAATTCTCTCATATGTTTTGGCCAGATGGTTTAACAAGGAAATTCCCCTGTAGTTTTTACAGTTTCCTGTGTTCTCCTTTTCCCTTATATATTATCACTATAATTGACTTTCCCCATCCTTCTGGTACTCCAATCTCGTTCCAACACCTATTAAACAGTTTCAAAATTTCTTCTTTCATTTTCTCTCCTCCCTCTTTTATCAATTCTATGGGTATCCCATCTTCACCCGGCGCCTTACCGTTCTTCATCGCTTTCAGAGCCACCTCTAATTCTTCCATGGTTATCTCCTCCCCATCCTTATCTTCCTGTCCCTCTACCATCCCCTCTCCTTCCTCCTCCCCCTGTTCATTCACATTTAGCAGTTCACTGAAGTGCTCCGTCCATCTCTTGTTTGTGTCTATTGATTTCGCCAAACTTCTTCTTGATTATCCTTGATGTTGCACACTTTCCTCTTTGATCCTCTATATGTTTGCCAGTCTAAAATCTTCTTCCTTTCTGCCCTCCCATCTTTCATCATTTCACTTCCCTCTCTTTGTAGCCTCTTCTTTTATTCTTCTTTTCACTCTCTCTGCATCATTTCTTGCCTCCACATACTGAGCTCTTTTTTTGTACAGTTCCATTTTTCAGGTGCCTTCTCATCAATACCATTTTCCCCTTTATTGCCTCCTCCACTTCTTCAGTCCACCACTTTGTGTGTCTTTTCTTCGTTCCTCCTACCCATCTTTTGCCTATGGTCTCCTCTGCTACCCTTCTTATCGTTTCTTGTATCTCACTCCATCTCTCCAACTCCTTTAAATTGTTCTAAGTTTCCCACTTATTTTTCTAAATATATTCCCTTTTCTTGTCACCTCCTTCAGTGATTCCACTTAATCACATTTTCTTTTCTTTATTCTGCAGCTTTTCTGCTACCACCAGGTCCGTCACAAACAAACAAGATCTCTGATCGAATTCTCTTTTTATATTGTTCCACATATATATATATATATATATATATATATATATATATATATATATGTATATATATGTATAATATAACATATATATATATATATATATCTAATATATATATATGTTTATATATATATATATATAATAATATATATATATAATATATAATAATATATAATAATATATATATATATATAATAATATATATATATATAATAATATATATAATATATATATGTATATAGCATAAAAATTCTGTAACAATAATAATATATATATATATATGAAATATATAATAACAATATAATAATAATAATAATATATAATAATATATATATATATAATAATATATATATATAATATAATAACTAATATATATATATAATAATAATAACTCTTATATGTATATATATATAATATATAATAATAATAATATATATATATATAACAATAATATATATATATATATATATATATATATATATATATATATATATATATATATATATATATATCTATATATAATGACATACTTTATATTCAAAAATGGAAACATATTTATTTTAAAATACATATATAAGGAAATAATATCATGCGTAGGAGAGTGCTAAAAAAATATTGGCAAGTTAAAAATATAAAGTACTTGCAAAAGTACTTGCAAATTTTCAAGTACAAAGGTGCAAGTACAAGTGGGAGTAAAGTACACTGGTTTTTAAAACACCCAGGTACCAAGTACTCCAAAATGTACTTAAGTCAAGTACAATTACAAGTACTTGTACTTGAACCAAACCTGCCATATATATATATATATAT
>JABUQX010023158.1:27500-50739 GCA_015478945.1 Trachelipus rathkii | reverse complement strand
TTAACGGGTATTACAGCGTGTGACGCACCCGTTTGGGCCCCTTTCTTCGAAGGGTTTAAATTTAGTGTGTTGCTCAAAATAGGGGCCAAGAGAATTGGAAAAATAAGATATAGGGTGCCCAAAATTAGGTTGCCAAAAGGCAAGGTCACGCCAAAAGGATCAAAGCAGTAAATCACCTCAGGAACAACGTGGCCGGGCAGAAGTTCAAGGTCATTCGTGCATTTGGATAGCCTAACTACTTTTCTATATATACTTGATATATTATATATATAATAAATATATATAATATATAGTATATTTCTATTATATTATATCTATAGTATAAAATAATATTATTATATATTTAAATATTATAAAAAATATAATAGTTTTTATGATATATTTATGCCACTTTGTAATTAGGTTTCTTGTTCTGCACACGGAATCAATCTAGTTTGGTTTATTGCTGTGCACCGTGAGTTACGTATTAGGTTAGGTTTTCTTGTTCTGCAACGTGCAGTCGTATAGGTAAGTTGATTGATCAAGTGAATAGTATAGGTTAGGTTTTCTGATCTTTTGTTTATTATGATAGTGTGTTTAGGTTAGACATTAATTTTATATATTTTAATATATATATATATATTTATTATATATATATAAATAATATAAAAGTATATAAATTAATTATATTTATATATATATATTATTTATTTAATTATAAAAATATATATATTATATTTATCTCAAGTTTGTATATGTTGTGTTCCGGATCGAGGTCGTTTGGTAGCGCTGTGATCACCGTGATCGGGCAGAGAGGACACTTGCTTTGGTTGCCACAACGACGAAAGGTGATTTAGAAAGTGCATTTCCATTATAATATATATTATTTATATATTTATATATTTATATATTTATATTATATTTATTATTATTATATTATATAATTTATTATATTATATTTATATATTATTTTATATACTATCTATATATATATATCTACGTGAAGAATAAACACCAAAGAAAAAAAGTCCACGATATTTAACTAATAAACATGTGGTCACAAGACCTTAGTTCCTTTTTTTTTAAATCAAAAGTACAAATTCTAATGTTTTTTAAATATTAACGCGTTCATGCCAAGTCCTAATCTAGGTTTCTAGATATATAGTATAATTCCTCAAGCTCTCTGCTTGACTGAAAATTTCAATGGAAATTCTTATGTTTGTTGTGTGGGTCGCCGCAGATATCTAGCCGGTGACGTGTATTCCTTCTCTTGGAAATAACTTTGTAGGAGGTCGTAGAGATACAAAGATAGATCTCATGACAGACAACTTGAATTCCATAAATTACTTATTTATTAATTTTAATTTTCAAATGCGATGTTGATAGCATGCATATACAATAAACAATAATGTCTGCATCGGTAAAAATAGAATTCGATTCTTCACTGAGTGCTGTTATAATTTTTAATTTGGAAACGTTGCAGATGGCACACGTATGGGCTCTGTTGGTCCTAATTAATTTTATCAAAAACTTCATTATTTGAAAATGCTTTAGACTATTCATGCATCTTATTTAAATGATATTTTATTATACAATAAACTATAATTTACCAAAACCCCATTATATTATTTAAACTGGAACTTCTTTATTTGGTAAGTATTTATGCTGATATTTGTCTGAAGATGATAAACTAGGCTTTTTTATGCATTAAATTAGTAAACACTAAAACTTCTCCAAAAATATATATATAGCAATAATAGAAATATATAGATTAAATAATATTTTAATACTATATAAAAAGGTTTATATATTTGTTCAGTGCTTTCCATATGCTATGGAACTTAACTGAGCCATCAAGATGAATAATACAAAAATATATTAAATATACTAAAATGGAAACACTTACATTTTAAAACGAAGGGTCGAGCTACAACACCTCTCTTTAAGCCTGAACAGTATCCACTATATTATGCTCTACGAAATATAGGAACGTCTACCAATTTCTTCAGCACTAGGGGGATTTTTTTTCGGGGTACGAGAAGAAGTTCTCACTTCCATACAACCTGTGTTTTGTTGGTAAAGCGGCAATGTGTCCTGTCCGACCCCAACTTCAGATCAATTCAATCGGGCGCGGTGTTTCGTGTTAATAGTCTATTCCGATGTTTGCCCATAGCTCTATCTTTTTACAGCGCTAGATTAGAGTGGCTTTGGTTGCTCCAGGCCGTGGTTCTTCCCTTCATATATTCCTCTCTTGCCTCCTGGGATATCCACGTCTTCTTTTTGAAATAGATATAAATAAGATATATATCAGATATATATATATATATATACTAATACATATATATATATAGATTATATATAATAATAGAGATATATATATATCGAAATTCTTAACATGTCAAAATCAACTTTCCAAATACCATTAGTCTTTTGCTGGAGGACTCAGTCAACAAAGACGCATAGTTCAAGGGTTGTGTCCGCGAAATTTTTTTATTTAACACATTATCCATTCTCCCGGCCAGCGGTGTGATACAATTCATTCCCAACTCGGAAAAGTAGCAACGGATTCTCGACTGCTTGTCGATCGAATGCAACTGAGGAATAGGATAATTTGTTTAATTGAGCTATCTAATTTCTTCTTCCGATCTACCGTTGGTATATTTATCAACAGGTATGAAGGAACCATGTAATACGAACGCCGGTATTTCTCCAATCTACCAATTTCGTGAACTCGCAATGTAAACCGACCATGATGAGGATCTTAATCAATTCGGAACCGCGGTTTTATAATTTTCTTCTAAAACTTTATCCATCTTAGTTAATAATTCCAAATTAGCTTGAAAACGGACCAAATTTTTTGGTCGGTCCCTCCCACTGACTTTAGCCAATGTCTGAATTCGGCTATCCCCTACCACAATAATAAATTCATTTCCCCACATATCTGAAAATAAACAACATATATTAGTCAAACCACACAATTTAGAAATAACGTTTTATACAGTCTCAATCATCTGCTATATCTTAATGTATAGCAGTTAGTAACATCAATTAAACTTCCAAATGTGAACTCCAGATTCATGGTGCAGTTCACATATTGTCCAAATGGTACACTACTAAAATTCTTAAACAGAAAACTCCACCTTTTTTTTTTGCACATTTCCTTCCTTTTCAAAAACATCATATTGTTTCTTCGAACTATCAATATTCTTATTTTCTACATTTAATCCTTTATCTTGCAAAACACATCTCGTCAAAAGCGAGCAGTGAAGATTCTCCAAGGTGGGCCCCCAAGTTTGGTGTTGTATGTCATAGAAAGCACCGGTTTCACATTCCCGAATTATTTTGTATGGGCCATAATATTCGTTACCGGGCTTTGTCAATTCATAGCCATGTTTTAAAACAATCTTCTTAACCACCATTTCGCCCACTTCATATTCTTTATTCATATCACCATTTTCATCTGTTCGTTCTGACGCATGAGCTTTCTGAAGCACAGATACTTCTTTTCTAACTGATTTTTTCTCTTTAAGGGACAAAGACTTAGTTATTTTCTGGCCATTATTTTCTTGAGAACTTTTCTTTGATAATGTCATAGCTTGTGCTTCTTCTCTTGTTATTACATTTATCAAACTTTGCATCTCTTGTTCTCTATCATGATTTTGCTAATTAGAATGGTAATTAGATATATTACACATCTTTTGTTTTTTCTTATTTCCCCTCTTCCTTCTTGGGTCTTTAGGTTTATTTGTTTGGCTTTCCAACTCCGAATCAACAATTTAGAAGACAGAAGGGTCGAGGCCCTACAATAGCGGATCTTAAAGAGGATGAAGATGCGGATGTTTACTCTTTGAGTTTGATTTAAATTAAAAATTATATATATATATATATATATATATATTATATAATAATACATTTATTTTTTTATAATATAATATATAATATATATCTATATAATATATATATAATAATATATATACTTATATTAGTGATGGACATGAAATCCGCATCATAATATAGAATTATAATATTATATTAAATATATTTATATATATATATATATAAATTATAATATATATATATATATATATATTTACTTATATATTATATTATTTTATATTATATATGTATATATTCTATATATATATATATATATAGTATTATTATATATATACATATAGGAGCGAAAATTTCAAAATTAATTTATCCATAACTCCATATAAGATACCAAAATATTTTCTATGATTTAATCACTAAATGTAGGACAACTTCCTCATGCCCTCTTTTAAGAATGGGTATGTGCCGTTTAAGTGCGTTGGATGTCATTTAGGTGCGGTGTCGCAATGCGGGTGCGGTGTACGTTCACACTAATTATATGGCAAATAAAGAGTTAGACCCGCTTAATCTCGAAACTAAGATAGGACAGAAACTGAAAATTATGGAATCAGCGTATGACGATTTGATATAGGAAATGCAAAAAAAAAATTTACTTTTTTTTATTATTTTTTTTATATTCAAATACCATAGGTAGAAGAAAACTATAACATATATGAATCAGCGTTAAATTCTTTGGGGTCGAGCCGACGTGGGAAGAGATATAAAATACCCCGTAGGGGAGGGCGTTGGGAACCCCGCGACACTCAAATAACAAAGCGGGGGTTCCGGCCTCCCCGGAAGGGGAATTTTTCTCTCGTCGTCCCGAGAGGCCGAGAGACCCGACTCTTGCATCTTTGCGTTTACCCTGGTATTCCTTTTAGTTAGAAAAAAAAAAACTTTTATACATATGTTCATTACGTGATTATATATGTTTTTAGTTTTCTTTACCTATCGTAGTTTTGGAGATAAGAGAAGATAGATACAAAAGGAGTAAAGTGTTTTTGTATATATATATATAGATTTCCAACTTAATACATCTTTGTTTAGAGTGTTTTTGTGCCTATCTTAGACTTCGAGATATCATTGGGGTAACTTCTTTAGTTTCAACCAATATATATTTATTTATTGATATTTATATTATTATATATTATATACATAATATAATAGATATACATATATATATTATATATATCATATATATTATACATGTACATTTACATTATATATATATATATGAATGAATTTTTCTTAAATTAGAAAAAATAAAATTCATATTTCCTTTTCATTATTTTTAATTGGACAAATTATGCTATTCTTACTTTTAAATTTATAAATCGAAAAACTTTTTCAGACTACTACTTCTGCTAAATAAACGTTCATTCGTCATAGAGTTATGCTTCCTTACATATGTACGATACCCCTCATATAAATGGTTTTACAAAATAAATTTGTTCTATAAAAGAGTAAGCATATTTACTTTATATTTTAATTAAGTATTTAAGAGGTTATAATTTTATTGTACTTATATTTCACTGTTATTTATATCGATTTCCTTTTAATCAAATTTTTTGAATTATAGCCAAATTCCATCATCGGGAAGGCAACTTTATAGGTAATGTTGAAAACTTTAATATATAAAAATTTATTGTTATTAATGTTGGTGGGGAAAAAACTTTGGCTTTAGCAGCTAATATCTGAAATATTGAAAATTCTTGTCATTCGTTAATTTCAATTCCTCTTAATATTTTTCAACCCTACATTTCATTGTATTCTTTTTTGTCTACTCCACCAAATGAGTTTTTATAGTCTATACTCTATACTCTATATTTAGTTACTGTAAAGCTCAATATTTGCTCTTTAGTCTATTTACTTTAAATTTAGTTACTGTATTCATTATTTACTCTATAGTCTGTTTACCCTAAAGTTCAATATTTTTTCTATAGTCTATTTACTCTATAATTAGTTATTGTAGTCATTATTTACTCAATAGTCTATTTACCCTAAAATTCAATATTTGCTCTATAGTCTATTTACTCTATAGTTATTTACTTTAAAATTCAATATTTACTCTACAGTATAATTATTCTATTTATTTACCCTAAACTTAAATATTTTCTCTTTAGTCTACTTACTCTATGTATTTTCTCTATTCTTCAGTATTTACTTTATAGTTTACTACAGGGAAATATAAGCAAATAAACATACTACCAATGGTAGAACCACGAAAACATTATGCAATTTATCGATACTAGATTTCGGACATTGCTTGCTGAATGACCTAATAGCTTATATACTTATATATATATAATATAAATATAATTTTATTATATATGATGTATAATATTCTATATAAAGTATATATAGTTATACATGTATAGTGAATAATGTGATCAGCATCTACTTTGAAGATACAGTGGGTAGAACCGCCTTAGATACCATATTATGAAAAATTTCATATATTTCTATGCAGTGGAAATGACATGCATCAAAATTTTATAAATATCAATGTTTTTACTTGCTCAACAGAATTCATTAAAATGTTTCAAAGTTTTGAAGTGTAGGCCTTACTATAAATATTTATTTCATTTTTTAATAATTTAAGGATGGAATTTATTTAATATGCTTTTATATAAAAAACATTATTATTATCAAATAATCGAAGAAATAAAACTTTTATAGACTTTTTTAAGGAGGCAAGGAACCTCTTACTTATTTGTTACTTGTTTCCTTTTTCGTACTCCTCATTGATGTGGTATTATCATGCGCAAAACTGTATTATTGACTTCATTTCTATATAAAGCAAACTATTTTAATTTTATTAAATTAATCATTTCACTTTTAAATTATTGAATCTTATATTAAAAATTAAAAAATCACTTAATAAAAGTTGCTGCACTAAACTATTTTAACACTAATTTGATATTGATAAATTATTTCTTAAATGAAAGCACTCATATCATAGAACTATTTAACAAAATTCTTGTAATATAGTCATCTATGTCTCTAGCTTTATTTTATAGCCATATATCTCTGTCTGCTTACCTTTTGGCATATTACTATTACTACCTGTGGTTAAAGCTGCTGCAGCTCTCTTTTGTATATGCATATCTAAATTTTTTTAATTTAAGTAGGCAAAGCCCAAAAAGATATATTCTTTACGACCTGTATTCGAATTTACATTGAACAGCTGTGTGTTATTGACACAATCTAAGGCTTCATTCTATTGTAAAAAGTATGTTATTAATTTTCTCGTTGCATTCCCTTAGAAACTACGATACATTTAACTCCGTTACTCGTAAATTAGGGAGATTTTTCCGCTACCAGAATATATAGAAAACCAGGTTTGATCTTTCTGTTTTTTTTTGTGTTACAATTTCACAAGTTTGTATATAAAGTTTTAATTTTCTACCGATTACCATAGTTTAGTAGTATAAAATGATTGGAATAATTGTTTACCAGCTCTGGAGACCTACAGTTCAATTTCATGTGACCATTTTTAAGTTTAGTTATTGGATTAACATATTTGAAAAAGGTATCTATTGAAGCACATACTTAATGTTACACTTAGACATTAGCAATTGATGGAATACATCGCCTATTATTAAATGTAAAATTTATGTAAAACCAATATCACTAATAATCAGCACTATGCATAAATTTAATTTATTGCTCATCGACAAGAATCGGGCAAAAAATATAATAAGGAATAATAGCCTTGTACAGATTATCTAAGTTCTCCTATTTGTTTTACTATTGAGTATTTCATAATTCTCTTCTCTCTCTCTCTCTCTTTATATAATATATAATTATTATATAAATATATATATAAAAATTATATATATATTTATATAATTTATATATAAATATATATAAAAATATTATTAGTATATATATATATATATATTTACAAACTCAGTGGCTCGATAGAGACATTATTTACGGAAGAGAGTACTTTTTTTGTCTTTACTATTACTTAGAAAAATGCTAGCCTAACACTTATAAAATTTGAAAGCATTTAGGTTATGAACAGAATCTTAAATTTATACGCCTACTTCCAGTAACTTCTTTATTCAAATTATTATGCCAGACGAACAACTAATGAAAGAATTTTCTTATTCTTAACAAATATATATAGATATATTTGAAAAGTTAAAGACGTGGTTCAATAAAAGATTGTAAAAAACGTATTTAGTATTAGGACCAGGTTTCTATTATGTCCTAGGCTGTCAGATGTTTTTCAGCTTAATGGACAGTCATTCTTCATGCCTAGGCTTACTTTTACTAAAGAATACAGTATAGCTGTATGCTATAGGCAAGATTAGATTAATATATAATTATAACCAAAATTATTTAATCCAAATATAATAGTATAGAAAATTTTAGAATAGTCTAATAATATATATATATATAAACAGAATTGTACTTGTCACTTTAATGATCTTTTTAAGGAGGTTTGTATTCGAATTTAGGTACTCCGAAAATTGCAAGTCCACTATATTGCAGTAGTTAAGTGCAGATATATATATATATATTAACCTGTTTTGTCTTTTGTCCAATAGTTCTTTCATCTTGGAATACCTTTCTGTGGTGCTTTGATCAGGTAACGAAAAATTTTTAGCTTTTAAAATTTGAAAATGAATATTTATTGATATAAATGATGTAGACTACTGAAGATATCTCACCGCGAGTTACCAGAACGTACTCGCCTTTGAAAATCTGTTCAAAACATGTTTTAAACTTGTTGGTAGTGAATCAATCGTGATTTTTAAATTTTGTGGCTTAATTTTAAAAAAGAACTTGACCTTGTCCGCAATGGGAAATATGTGAATGATGTTAAATAGTGAAATTTGCAGGACAACAGAATCCGCAAATCGTGGAAAGTTGGCCGTCACTAATTATGTCTGAAGTCTCCGAAGCGCCGCCACAAAGTTCTATATAATTGGTGGTCCTAGACGAAAAATGCGTTTAGTAGGGTGAAGATTTTTCTTTTGATTTTATTGATCTTTTTAAATTATGAAGGCACAAATACAGCATTTAAAAAAAAAAAAAAAAAATTTGCAATAAATCTTAATTGTTACCTAATTAATAACTAAAAATATATATATATTTTGATTTTTATTTTTTTTTTGTAAATAAATCAATTTCTGATTTGTTGTTTTTTTTTTGTGTGTGTTCAAACATAAAGTACTTACAAAAAAAATGTTAAAAAAACATTTTTTTTTTGTCCTTTTCTTTAAAAAATTAAGTAAAGAAATATTAAAAATATTTATGAATTTAAAAATAAACTTTTATTATATATAATATAAATATATAAACATGAAAACATTTGAAAATTAAAAACAGTAAGAAACTCTAAGAAGCCAATTAAATGAGCTTATAGGGACAAGCCAACTCCTTTTACTGTTCAGCTGAAATTTTTCCAAAGAAGAAGTACTACATACACACAAAAGCGGGCTGAAATTATAAACTGGACGAACAAACATGCAATGTACGGTGCGCTACTTTTGTTCCCGCTTTGTTAAATGCTTTGGGCGTTGAAAACGTAATCGTTTTGAATAAAGAAATAACAGGAAACTTTGAACTCATTGACCAGATAGTCATTAGTAACAGGTCTGAATTCTTTTTCATCATCGCCAAAATGAATTCACAGCCGAGTTCAGATGCACACAATTATTATTATTTATATATAATATTTATATAGGTATATTAAAAATAAAACTTTATAATATAGATATAAGTATGATTTATATATATATATATATAATATATTATTAAATTATATTATTATATTATAATTAGGTATATATAATATAGATTTTTCAGATTACGATTGGATTTAATTATTATTAATATATTTATTATTTAATATATAACATAATATATTTATATAATATTTTTACTCAAAATATATAAGTATGTTAATATATATAACTCAAGTAATTAGAATATGAAGTTACTACCTCACTGTCATTAACAATTTTCAATGAATGTCATTGACGATGCTTATTAAAGGTCATTAATATGATTATATGGAAATTTATAGAATTTTGAACGGGGAATATATTGATTATAAGTTCGACCCGCACAAATAAAATGCATACATTCGATATTTGTTCATACTTCTTTTATCTTGCCAGATTTAGCCAATTTATAATAAATGAATTTTTAGTTTTCATTAAATAATTGTAAGCAATAGGCTGATGTTAGCCAGTAAATAAAATTCCAAAAAAAAATAAGGCAACGTAGTTGCCGCCATTATAATTCATCCATGCGCCACTTTGGCGCATGCGCCAGGGTGGCAACCCGTGATTATAGTTAATATTATATTTATTGTATTTTCACATATTTTGTGATAGCCATAAAATTCTCTAATATTTACGACTTGACAAATATTTTAATTAAAAAGATAAAAAGTTTTAAAAATTTTATATTAAATCATAGATTTTTGACTTTAAAACGTATCTATCTATCTATCTTTTCATATTTACACATTTTAATTTATATCATATATATGATGACTTATAGTTATAGTATTATACTCTCTCTTAGACCTATTTTTATTTATAAATATATATTTATATTATATATATTATATATAAAATATTAAGATTGTATATATATTTATTAATAATTATATATATATTTATATATAGTATATATTATATATATTTGACATTAAATTATTAAACATTTCTAGTATATTTTTAATAAGGAAAAAAAGAGTTTATATTCTGAAAGCTAATATATATAATACAAAGCGTATAATAGATATGTGAATGTGTATGTGCTGATTCGCTTTATTTTATTTTCATAATATTTTGACTAGAGAAACATTTCAAATGAGATGATTATTTTAACCCTGGACAATGACAGTAGTGGCCCACCATATGTAAGTTTTGTGATATAATTATTATATTAAAATTCCTGACCTGACCTTTTTTGGCCTTGACCTTTTTTGACCTGACTTTTTGGGGCCTGTGTTACCTTTTTGAGACCCAATGTTTCGGCCACCCTTTTGTTTCCAGGGTTGCAATTTGGCACCTAATTTTTTTGGCAACCTTTCGAAGAAGGGTTGCGAAACGGTTTGCGCAGCAACGTTTTACGTGTCCACCCTTTTTCGACGACATTTGTCTTCCATGGGTCATTTTTGCCCCTTTTTTATGGCTACCCTATTTTTTGCAACGCTAATTTTGTTCGGTCACACTCCTTTAGTTCCAGGTTCAATTTGGACCGATTTCGGTCACCCTTTGTGTTTTACGTGCATTCAATTTGAGGACTTTGATTTGCAACTTCGTAGAAGGGTTGCGCCAGATGGTTGCGTACCTCCCCCTTTTGCCACCCTTTAGTGGCTTAGCCCTTTTTGATGTTGTTAATATTTCTGTCTTGGCCTTGTTTGGACCTTGATATTTCGGCCTTGACTATCAAGCCTGAATTGACCATTCTTAAAGATCTAAGGGATTAGTGGGGATTATCTCGAGTCAGAGGTTACTGTTATCGCTGTGCCTGCGTAGAACTGTCCCTACATTGGGTATGTATGTACCTGACCTGATATGAAATCTGTCTAACTTATTTCATACGCGGGTGCATTCGGCCATACACACACACACACACAACAACCACACAACACCACCACAACACCCACCATTATGCAGCATTCCACTATGACACTTACACTACCATAGTACTCATTACATTATAATTACAACGTCAACACACTGCCACCTTATTGGTTGTCCAGGGCATTTTGGGCCTCCTAGATTTTTTGGCATCTAATTTTCGAAAAAGCCTAATTTTTCGGCAAGCCTTGTCTTCCAGGGGCATTTTTGAGAAACCAAATTTTTCGTTCAACCCTTTTGTAGGGACATTTTGCAGTAGCTTTTTTTGACCTTGTAGCTTTTTTGATGACGTCATCTTGATGACCTATTTGATGTTATCTTTGATTGGCTCTTTGATGATCCATCTTTGAGGACTCGCATTATGATGGTTCAGCTTTGCGGTTCACTTTGATTGGTTCCAAGCCCGTAAGTGTTCTGTGATGTCAATATATAGATGAATCTATAGCAGCATAATTAGAGAGATAAGTGAGCGCCAAGGGTGCAAGTGGATGCACTAGTGCCAACTCTATGTGCCACATAGTGACGGTGCACTTTTTTCAAGGCCTTTTCAGCTCCTGAGCTAGAATATATAGATAGATATACATGGTTATAATGTTATGAGGATGATTGGTGCATATATTACCAAGTTGCTGATGCTTCTACTATGAGTTAGTCTTTTTCATCCAATACTATATATTATATATTATTACAACACTATGTCACTTATTACACATACACTATGAATTGAATACATTCACTATGTACTTTATAAACAAGATAACTATGGACCATTATACACATCACTACTGACACTAATATATAAATACACACTTGTATACATATTAACAACATACAAACAGAGACACACACTTATGCATATATATATAATATATATAAACAGTAGCCCTTACACTTTACACTCAAAGATAATACACTTTACACAATCGATTATTTTGTTTCCTTACTTTGAAGATTCATAAGACGTTACTATTAGGTTCCTCATATAGTTCATACCTTTGACCCCCAGGGCGCAGATGAAGCGCTACACGCAAGCCCACGAACCCGCAACGCAGGTGCGACCCCCCGCGTCACCATTTTTTTTTTTTTTCCCCCCCCGGGGCCCCGGGCCACCGCCGTCACAAGGACGCATATTCCGCGTACCGATGCCGCAATATTCCGCGCGAATGAAACATAATAAACTATGATCATTCATTTTTATTTCATAACTGAAATTTTTATTAAAAAAATTTTTCTCTACGTTCGCCTAAAACTGTAAATCATTACAGACCTATTATTTTATTATTTTAACAGTTATTATTTATTAGTTGTGATATCAATGTAACTATTCAATTTTTTTCAATAATATAATATTATATATTATATATACTAAACATTTTTTATGTAAACATGATCTTTACTACCTTAAACAGTATCGTAAATCGAATAGAGTATAATATAATATATATATATATATATATAATATATATATATATATATAAAATGTTTATGCTTTACTATATTTTTACATACTACTTAAGCGTATCAGTAAATCAATAGAGGTGTTTACATAGCAACAAGGGGTTAGTGCTTTTGTTTTTACTGCTTTACTCATTATGTTACTGCTTTAACATATATTTTATTAACATTACATACTTAAAGCAGTAAATCAGTAATCAATAGAGGTGTTACATAACAACAAGGATTAGTATGCTTTTGTTTTACTGCTTTACTGCTTTCTCATATGTTTTGTATTTATATATTTATTACTTAATAGTGATTCACGATGAATATAATTAGTGAGGTGTTACATAAAGGTTAGTTGTTTTGTTTTACTGCTTTATGCTTACTTATATTTTTATTTGCTTTAACTCATACATTTATTACTTACATACCTTAGCAGTAAATCGTAATCAATAGAGGTGATTACATAACAACAAGGTGATTTAGTTTGCTTTTGTTTTACTGCTTTTCGCTTTAACTATATGTTTTACTGGTTTAATCTATTTGCTTTTCTGACTTTCTGCAGATTTAATGTTTTTTATTTTGATTTAATACTTTTTATTTATTTTATTATTATTTTTTTATTTATTATTTATTTTTTTTATTATTTATTTTATTTTTGTTTATATTAGTGTTATTTACTTATGATATGTTATTTATTTAACAACACGACCACACACAAACACATACCTGATAATAACCTACACACTCAACATGACACTACATTACCCATAGCACTTACACAATACATAAATTGGACACTGTACGCACTTACATTCCATAGACCCCCTATTTACTATCAAATAGTTCTTTTGTCATGGAACTACGTATATTATTAAATATAGTATATTAAATACGATATATATATAATCATATATATCATAATTAACTAAATTTTTCAAAGTTTCTTATAACTTCTATATATCATCATTATCTGAACAAGATTTATTATTAACTGTTAATACTTTTTGTTTATTAAATTTTAACTATCAAGTTTTAAAATATTTTTACAAATTTTATGAATTTGTATTTAAAACATATTTTTACGACCTTAAAGCAATAAATCGTAATCAGTTAGGCAAGCCCCTAGAATACTCTACACCAGCTGGCCGTTTTGTTTATGGGACTTACTTGCTTACATCATCTTAGTATGTTTATAGTTAAAATAACAATAGGATTTCTCTGTTACATACAGTGTTTTATTAAAATGCTTGTAGATAATAATTATCAATAAATGATTCACTTACATATATTATTCAATAGAATTATTCATTAAAATATTTGAAAGTTTTTAATTTTGGATTTTTTTATTTTATGTTATGTACAGCAATCCAACCCGAGAAACCAACAACCCGCGCACTCTTCAGATACGAATGACCTTTCCTGTAAATTGTTGCTTGAAAAATATTAGGTCTAAATTTAAGTATATATATATATACGGGTCGGTATTTAGGCCTAATACCAGGTTAAAAGGTAAGACTGAACTCTTTCTGGAGAATGTTGTCAAATGACTACTTTAGGCCTAAATTTAGATAAGCCTTTTTTATTATTTGCTGATTAAAGCCTAATACCAGGTCAAAAGTAATTCCAGTAATAAAAAAATCATGATTTATTTATTTTTATATATTTTCAACTGACTGCGATAAGTTCCTTTAAGCAGGTAAGAAGGAAATTGGTCGGAGTAATATGTGATTGGAGGAGTAATCCTTATCTCTTATATGACCTCGTATGTGATTGGCGAGAATTATTTTATCGCTTTTTGCCTTTTAGTATGTTAAAAACATCGTTTTTTCTATCATACGCTTACCTGCTGATTGGATGAAATTACTTGTTCGTTAAACTTGTATTTGAGCAGCTATACTCATAGAACTAATAGAACATCACTAGATAACCTTACGGTGCTTGGGGAACATCAAAGTTGAACGCCAAAGCTGACCTAATTCAATTATGCTGATCATCAAAAGATGGCATCTCAAAGTTGAGCAGTCAAGATGGAACATCATATAGGTTTGGTCATTCAAAGATGACTATCAAAAGCTCAAGTCTAAAAAGCTCAAAAATTGCCCTGAAGCCAAAGGCTTGGCCGAAAAATTAGGCTGCCGTAAAAATGGATGGCCAATTGCCCCTGGAGACAAGGGTTGCGTGTGTTTGTAGTGTGTTAAGTGTAATGTAAGTGTAGTATCTATGGATGGTGAGTGTAGTTCATATTGAATGTGTGTATAGTTATATATGTTTGTTAGGGGCAGATGCGACCGAATGGAAATAAGTGTAGGACAGAATCCATACAGGTCAGGTACTACATGACCCCAAACCCCCATTTAGGGACAGTTAACCTACCAGGCAGGGCGAAGGTACCTCTGAGGTCAGAAATCCCCCCATTCCTACAGATCTTTGAATTGGTGCAATTGAGCTTGATAAGGTAGTAAGGTCAAACAGGCCAAGACAGAATATTCAAGCAAAACAAAAAGGGCTAAGCATAAGGGGTCAAAATGGGGGAGGTAGCCGACGGTTTTGCTAACGCAACCGTCTGGGCGCAGCCTTTACGAGGGTGCAAAATCAAGTCTAAATTGACCGTGAATACCAAGGGAGTTGACCGAAAATTTGGGTTCTCAAATTGCACCTGGAAGACAAAGGGTGACCGAAAAATTAGCGTTGCAAATTAGGGATTCGCCAAACTTAGGTGGCCAAAATTGCCATGGAAGCAGCGTTGCCGAAAATTAGGTGTTGCCAAAGGTAGGGTGGCCAATTGCCCATGGAGACAAAGGTTGGTCGAAAAATGATATAGGTGGAACGTACAACCCCGGTTGCTGCGCACCGTGGCGCACTTTTCGAGGAGTTTCCAAAAATTAGGTTGCGCAAAATTGACTGGATTACAAAAAGGGGTGGCCGAATATTAGAGAGATATCAAAAAGGTACAAGGCCCTAAAAAGGTCAGGTCAAAAAGTCAGGCCAAAAGGTTAGTCAGGTAATATAGAGATATAAATATATATATACCAAACACTAAATTGTGGCCCATACTAATGATTGTTAACGTATCTCTCAATTTTTTCACTCATTAGCTCGTAATTGAGATATAATAATCTCTAGCTTTGAGTTTCTAAATATCTCAATAACCTGATCTCGTTATATAAATTTTATATCATAGTATATGCAAGAATTTGCGTCTCTAAACTTTCCAATACTTCATGGCGTTTTCTCAAAAGTAATTTTAGTTACATTGAGTGCATTTAGGGAATAGAAAATATTGCGTAAACATTTAGACTTTTTTTCTGATATCATAGTTATATATATATTATATATTATGAATATATATAATATATTATATATTTTATATTATTATATATTATTATTATATAATATTTATATATATTAATATAGTTAAAATAAATATATAATAAATAGATATATATATATACGCAAAAATTATACTTTCGATATTTTCCGTAAGTTTTATTTTAGGGAAAAATCGGATTTTGCAAGAAAAAATAAATAAAATATCTATATACTGATGCTATGTTATGGTTAAGTTTAAAAACTGTGTATGAAAGTTATTTTCAGTGAAGGTTGCAAAATATATTATATATAGATATATTAAACTATTAAATTGCGATTCATGATTTTGGAAGGTTTTCAAATCTAGACATTTTGCACGTGTCTTGAACAAATATTGAACCCGGAATCTTTTTCTTATAAAAGATGTTTTAATTCTTACCCTAACTCACAATTTAAGGCAAAACATATACATCTTAATGGTATAATTCAGCAAAATATTAAATTGTTTTTTTTAGACAATTAATTATTTCGATAAATTTAAAATAAATTTACTTTTAATCTTAAAACACCGAAAGCTTGAAGCATCCGTTAGGCTTAGCTTAATTTGCAGAAATGCAGCTGAATTATGTGGCATATCAATATTGGGCAAATTCGGAAAAAATAGATATAAATCTTGAAATTACGAGTTTTCAGATGTTTAGGGTGATAAGCCTTTTTGATGAAATGATTCAGTGTCATATCAACAACCTCTACCTTCTGTTCACTTAACTTCTAACTTTTAATTCTTCCCACTTCTATTAAGAATAATTAATAATTTTTTGAATCATCTCAATCATTGTTAATGAGACAAAAGAAACTTGCTGAAGAATGATGCATCAGAAATTAAACATGTAAATTTTAACGAAACCAAAGCAAACTTTGAAAAATTCAAGTGAATATGTAGTAAAAAAATGGTACATGAAATGAAGCGACTATTTAATGATAAAGCAATAGATTGATATAGATGTGTGCATATTTTGAAAACTACAAACAGTTTGCGCCCTTGAATAAAAATCAAAGTAACTAACTCTTGTCATATGTTTGAAATTCATGGAGCTCATGCTTCTTTATCAGATGTTGGCTCTTTTAAATATGTTACCCACAATAAATTAGACGATACTAGTACAGATGTTGCTCC
Source organism: Trachelipus rathkii (assembly GCA_015478945.1). Classification (NCBI taxonomy): domain Eukaryota; kingdom Metazoa; phylum Arthropoda; class Malacostraca; order Isopoda; family Trachelipodidae; genus Trachelipus; species Trachelipus rathkii. The sequence continues at coordinate 33,342 of JABUQX010023158.1, read as the reverse complement.
CTTTATTTTAAGAGCTGATATTCAATATGAAATCTTTTAAAAACTTAAAAACTTGCTGCATGTGTGTATTCTGTGGCTTATCTCAACAGCCTGAGTGGATCGATCTTTCAGCAATATATAATACGTTTTTATATAAAATAATTAATTATATTGTAATCTCAAAGAAGATCCTCTTAAAAATGTAGATGCTACAGATATTGTAATGAAAAGAAACACTTCAATCATACAACTTCAGCTCCTCTTCTTTTTCCTCTATCTATTTATCTTCCTTCTCCTCCTTTTCTTCTTTATTTCCTATTATCTTCCTCCTCATCTTTCTCCACATTTAAAAAAGCTGTTTTTCTTATTCTCAAACATATATACTCTATATTAACGTAGCTGCTGTCACTACTTCCACTTCAAATAACATTACTATTGTTCTTACCGAATTCAAATTAAAAAAAAAAATACAATTAAGCTAATTTCTAGTTAATTAATTAAAAGCCTAGGTATTACTGATGTTAACTAAATGTTAAGTTTCAAATATAACTCGCTGACTATAAGTTGACAACCTCCCAATGACTCCTCACTGTAAGAAAACTGCAAAGGGCTACTGCTTAAATTTGAATTACTAATTAATATCTTATATTTAAAGCATGAAATTCACGTCCTTCAAACAGTCTCTGAATTTTTCTTTTTATATAAATTTATACGAATCTTTAGTTTCTGATTTCATTATTACTTAAGAGCGGCTCATACTCTGTGTTCCCACGTTGACCAAAAGCAACTTCTCTACACGATTCAAAGTGAATATATGTCAGGGCCTCTTAGAATGGGCTTCTACAACCTTTTAATTGCATTGCACTTGGAGAGTTTTGCATCTACGATGTAAGTACATTTGTTTCATTCATTTAGTTCACTATTATATAATTAACGTTACAATAGCAACCAATTTGTAAGAGAATTAATGATTGAAGAGAAAAAGTCAGTAAATTGCCCCCTGTCATTTCCTCAAGTTGCCTGTCGTCTTCGCCATTGTTGTCCAGCAGTTCCGGAATCAATCAGAGTTTCTTTTTATCTTAATGGCATCATTTAGAGCAAAATGAGAAAATCGATTGGAAGAAGATAAAGGCAGAAGTACTGTATGAATTTGCTTCATTTAATTCGAGAGAATATATATATAGATATAAAGTTACATTTTCAGATTTTTTTAAGGATATTAAAAATTATGAATAGCACATTATTTGCATTAACTGTAGAGAAATCCGGTATCAAAAATATAGAGTCAATGATTCAAAAATCAAAATTAAAAGTTCGAGACTAAAAGCTCAAGAAGTTTTGTTTTTTGTTGAGTACCAGCCCTGGTATAAATTACCCCCGAAGAAAATGGTCGAAATTCATCACTGTGGAAAAAGTTGCTGAATTCGAAAATATGCATGATCAATAAGGAAGAAGGATGGCAAAGAAACATTAGTAGCACATTAGGAATATTGCTAACAGATTAGCGAGTACGGAAACTAGTATATAAAAGACGTTGATTACAGTTCTGGAAACTAACTACAGACGAAAGAGCTGGTGCAAGACTGTTAACTGGTAAGTTTAATAAGGAGAACCTATCATCAGATGTGGTTCGCTAGTAATATTACTGACATGAAATTGTGAATATTTATTATAAAACCCATTTCTAGATTAAGAAAAATATTGTGTACTCTATGTTGTAAGTGCTATTTCCTGTGCCTTTCTTCGACGATTTCTAGTCTTCGCAACTTAACGTCCCATAAATATGAATTTGGTAAAATAGAGTTCAAGTAATTTCAAATTACCTTATCTTCAACTTATGCATTTTATTTTATACCCTTATAAAAGACTAAATTAGATCAAGAACATCAATATGAGGTTTGCAATATAAAATGAAAGAATGCGGTAAATACAGGGTTTGAATGGAAAGTAATAAAATATATGCAGTTGTATCTAACCTAGGAAACAATGTTTTCGGTTTCCCATTTGAAGTGGGAAACCAGAAGCACCTTTCAGTTTCCGATTTATTTACATACTTTTAGGTAATACTTCGGAAACATTATGCTCAGGAACAGTATTTTCCCTTCAGATGTTTACCGAAATATAAAGTGCATATTTGCGCTTAAGAAAGGTTGATTTGTCAGTTCAATTCCTATTATATCGTCTGGACAATTGTTTGACAAATAATTATTATATTATACTATATATATAATATATATATATATATAGTATATATATATATAATATTATATATATATATAATATATATATATTATATATATAATATATATATATATATTATATATTATATATATTATTATTAAGATTTTAAATTTATAATAATAGATATAATAGATATAGATAGATATATATATATTATTAAATTCTTATTATAGATTTTATAACATTTTTTTTTTCTTACCTTTGTTATTAGAGTAAGGTGTATCAAGGTATGTAGTTTTATTCATTATATATATTATTTAATATATATAAATAAAATATATATTATATATATACATATATATTATAGTTACTAATATATATTATATGATATATAGTATTATAATTATATATATATATATTATATATATTATATTTATATATGTTGAAGTCTGAGTATGTCGCACAAAGAAGTTAAGTAATGACCAATGTTTTGATAATTGAAGTTTTTTACCTTATTGTTTTGTAAATAAAACACGAAATAAGAATTAATATTTACTGAAAAATGAGCTTCCCACTGAGATATCATATATATATATATTATAAATAATTATATATATATATATTATATTAATTTATTATATATATTATATATATATTATATATATATATAGTATATATAGTATATATATTTTATATATGCGTCATTTGTCTAACTGACATCATTTAACTAGAAAAATACAGAATAAGCTAGAATAGTCTAGAAAAACATATAAATTTGGTTGATGACTCTGGATATTTGGGACTCAAAAAAGATTAAAAGTGATTGATAGTATAAATTAACTAGGTTGAGATATATTTAAATATATCTTTATGAAACTTATATATTGTCCTCTTGACGTTTTATTATGCGTCTGTTATTAATAATTTAAATAAAGTGAATAGATACATTTCGTATCTTTGTGAACTCACTTTTTTTAGAATGATGAGAGGTGCTCTTCTAGCACGATGAAAGAAGTGGAACGAGGGGGGCCGAGAGTCCCCCCCCGTGGCGACCATTTCTTCTATAGGATCTGACCTGAGTGAAGGGAGTTGACACACAGCAGCGAACCCTTTAGACACCTTTCTCTTAGCCCATCATTCCTCTATGTATGCTCTCGCAGAGTGTGCTTTTATACCCATATAGTCTATGGTAGTTTACCTTATTTAGTTGCATGGCTGCTTATGGACTAATTAATTAGTTCGCGGTTATCTCATGTGAATGCTAAGCGAACTGTATATGGGTCATTGATTCCACCTTGGAGTACACTCTGTTCCTTTTACCTTAAATCCCAAGATCTCTCGTTGCGACATTATACAATTTACGTTCTACAGTCTGCTACCATTAGCTTGTTTGTTGAATATTAATATATGATTAGTAATGATTAAAGTGCGAATATATATTTGAGTTTTGAAAATTTTACAAGTGCGTACTCATTTTCTCACAAACCACATAGTCATTATAATAATAATAATTTCAAGACTTTACAACACTATGCTTATAATATAGTTTTTATGTTTTATGTTAGTTTGCCTGTTTTTTATAGGCAATAGAATCCTTTTATTGCTTTTGACTCACTAATTAATTTTATCGAGTATGATCACATGATTGTTTTGAAACTTGGTTAATCCAATGATGTGCAAGGAGCTCTAAGGCCCGTTGCTAGAAATTATTATCTATACTTTCTTTGAGAATACTGATATAAAACTAATACTGACGACAGTCTCTCTCTAAAACATCCTATATATTTATAGTATATGCATATCAAACTTGAAGTCGTACTTTTTATTTCTCTTACAATAGGTTTTATGACTTATATTTAATAATAGGGTTTAATTAACTTGTAATACAACTGAAAAGATAGAGGTAATTTAGGAGCAATACGTCTTTATAATCTACTGCTTCTACTATGAGGCAGAAGAAGAGGTTATCTCAATACCAATAATATTATTTGTTAATCACATAAACGAAGAGAAGACAAAAATGTGAAGACGATCAAGTCTATCAGATATATACTCTACCTATGTAAACCAATTAACAATTTAGCCAAAACACTAACAAACACAAAAATAAATATTCATATTGTTTAACAGTTTTTTTAGTTTGTGAGTAGGAAGAATGATTAATAAATATATTATTATATTATCTTTTTATCATATTTTTTATATATATGATTTAAATATTATTTATTTTCTCCCAATGATTCGTATTTAATTTATCTTACTCAAATTTGATTAGTTATCGTGTTTCGTTAGTGCGACACACCGTTCTAGGACATAGTTTTAACTAGTATTATAATATATATTATTATATATATATATATATTTATTTTAATATAGTTATAGATATATAATATATTAATATATATTAGTATATATATATTAAGTATTATATATATATATATTAATTTTAATAAAAGGCTTGCCTATAACTGATTTAAGGTGGGTACTCTCACTACCTCTCTAATTTTCCCTAATCGACGCACTTCTCGATAAGATAATATTTCAGGGCTCAGATACTAACTACTACCATATGGAAGTTTGTTTCTACGACAGTACAAGTACTCTACGAACTTGTGATTATTCAAGTCAAGTTACCCAGTACATGTGAGATCTATAGTGTACTATGAGTAAAGTATCCAAAGATTAATTCTTTTAATGACAAATATTATAGAGATAGATACAATAAATTAAGGATTATAAGCAGCCGACCCGTATTCATTTTTTTTAAAGTATAATTTAAATGATAATAATGTGGTCTTCAAATCAATTGAAATTCTTATTACTCCTACGGTACGTCTGGCTTGGAGGCATCATTGTAAATACACTCCATCCTTTTTTCCTTGTCTCATTTTAATTTCACTATCATTTTTTTTTTGATGACAAGATAGGTTATTAAGGTGTGATAAAATTTCACGATACTGAATACAGTACAATAGTGTAAGGTTCCCATATCTAGCCAATCAAAAGAATAATTACTTCGCATAGTAATTACAGGATAAAGTGAGGCGAATAAATGTGAATGATTTAAAATAGATTTAGAAAAAATTAATAAAATAATTGAGTGATATAATGCATTTATCTGAGAAAACTCAATATTAAAAATAAACACGCCGTTTTGTCATTACTTTTCACGACACTTTATATTTGAGAACATAACGAACGAGCGAAAAGTGATTAAAAACATATCAAAAAAAGTGTTTATTTAAGAACACAAATTGAATTTATATATTTTATTCATGTGTGTATTGATAGATTTAATTTCGAACAATGAAGATTTCTGATACGTATTCATCTATTATAAACCTATTTCAGAATGGTATGAGTTTCCTAAATTCACTGCTTCATCCTACTTCTTTTAAGAAATTACTTGAATAATAGAGTATAAAAGATAATTTTTTCCCTCTCCATTCGTAGGTATACATAAACATAACACTATACTTTGTTCATTGTTTTTTATGTATGTATGTATTATTTGTACTGTGATAGGTATAAAACATATTCAAAGTTAACTTTCAATTATGTAAGAAAATGAATTATTAGTTTATAATATTTACTTCTTCTATATTGGGAATTACCATGGGAATATACTCGTGATGACGTGTTTGCTGTGAGTTGAGAGATGACGTTATTAGCGATCCCTCGC
>JABUQX010023158.1:0-22500 GCA_015478945.1 Trachelipus rathkii | reverse complement strand
CATTAAATAATAGACATCCGCACTAGCATCCATATTGTTAGTCATATATTAGAATAGTTATCACATATAAATACATTTATCAATAGTTGGGTAATTGTCTGAAGCTTGACATATCACGTATTGATAATGTGTGTGCATTTGTGTGTTATGCAATTGCATGTGTTCCACATGCATGTTTTCGCTTATTCAAGGAGGAAAACTTTTCTTAACAGAGGATTTGAACCCTAACATTATACATCGAGACGATCTTGCATAAAATTTACTAAATATCTGATCAAAAATAAATTAAATTTGCTTATCAAGGTAAATATAAATTATGTGCAATACTTCAACGATGGCAGTAAGAAAAATTTAATACCAAGCTAACCAAGTCTTATTCCAGAGTGACGTCATAACCGTCAGCGAATGAGAAAGCACAGCTCTCAGCAACTTTCGAAAAAGGGCAGAAAAGGCTGATGTTTGTCTCGATGACATCAGTTTATTTTCGAAATTCGGAAGAGTAACTATACATTTTCATGACACAATGTCATCTGTTCGTTAACGTGAGAAAATATATTTCCTCGGATATTGATCGCATGATATAACTGGATGTAAATTGCCATCAAATAAACAAGTGTTAAGTGTGTTACATTTCAATCGTCGTGTGTGGAGTTAACTTTACGTGAAATTGTTATACTAGTTTTTGCAGGAAGCGATAGTTTTTTGTTTTTTTAAAAAAACGAACGAATTCCAGAGTAGGAGATGAGAAGTTGCATCCCAAAATTAGAAACTCTGTAGTACAAAGAATAGAAATGAATACAAAAAAAAGCCGGTAGATCATCGGCAGCTCACAAGAAAAAAGAAACAGATTTTGAAATGAAATTCGAGGAGAGTTTTACAAAAGGAACAGTTCTGAAGTCTTGTCGATACCTTCTATTTATAATTACCATTATTTAATTTGTTTAATTTAGTGGTTCATATTAAAAATTAATAAAATCTATGTAAATGAGATTCAAGTACGGAATTGATTAAGACGATCTTGAAAGAGAACGAAGAGCTGAGGACCGAGAGGAGATAGCCTTGAGGAGTACAGAGCGAAGTGTTCGTGAACATAAACTATTACCTAAATAATCTATTTAAAAAATCCAAATATTCATTTCTGATATATTTCGTTATGTTTCCTTTTTTGCATGCAGTAGCTCCATTTTTACCTTTCCTCTATTACATTTTTAAGAAAGAAAACATTTAGATGATCGTTACATCGCATTGCTCAGCATGCATGTTTAGAATCAGATTCCATCTTTGATAAATTCAGCTGCTGGATAATTCCATAATATATATAATATATTGTGTCTATATACAATCCTTCTCTCACATTTTAATGGAGATATAATATTTTATAATATTATATATATTATAATATAATCATTATTAAGTTATAAAAGCGACGATGAGTACGCCTGCTGAGATAGAGTTTAAGAATACCTTAGCTTAATAGTAACTGTTAAGAGAATAATAGTATGCATTGCTTTAAGTAATAAGATGTAAGCTTAATAGTAGTATAGAATTAATGCTTAGTTTTCAGGTTTGGACACCATTAGGCTTCCTGATCCACCACAGGCGTAATGAGGTGTATGTTGTAACTCAGAATTGTGTCGAGTCTCTTGATTCGATCGAGCGCAACTAGAGTTCAATCATTTCTTATTAAATTTCATTATGTTGAGACGAAAAAAACGATCGTGAACCGAAGAAGGTGCAAACGAATAGTATAGCACTTGCGTAATGTGAAGTTCCTATTGGTGTAATTGAATAGGTACTGTGTCTGGTTGGCGTGTTGGGCTGTGTATAAATTTCCATTTTACGCGCTTGATATGTAAAGAGTATCAGTTAAGTGTTTGAGTATACGTGTCCTGTCCGATGTTTTGGTCTTAGTATGTTTGGATATTTTGGCTTGATTCTGTACGTTCCACAATTTCATTTTAGTGCTCCTATGGTGTTAGGTATATATGGATTCTGATAAAGAGTGATATATGAGTGTTATAAGGTGTGTGTAGAGTAATGATAATAATGTATTATAATGAAGTTTATACCTAGTGATGTAGTAATTAGGTTGGTGAAAAAGGTAAATTTGGACCAGCATCTGACCATCACTGGAAAGGTGAATTTGTGTCGTTATTGTAGTAGGAGATATATATATTTATATAGTGGTATTGAGTGTTGTGGGAATATGGACTGGCTCTGTGAATAGATGATAGATTAAATGATTGAGATCTATATATGCCTAAATATTTTTTGAGGAGTGTTGATTTGTTTTGCTATAGGCTGTAGTAATGATAAGATTTGATAAATTTAGGAGTGAATATGCTAGTATTGTATTGTTAAGTGGGTGTTTAGGTTGTGGCCTAATACTGTGTCTAAATGTGTATATTGATCATACCTTTAGCGTAAGTTAGTCTTAATGATGGTTATTCCATTTCCCTGCTATCTATATAGATGATCTGGTGATTTTTTACTTATTTTAGCAATAATTTATATATAATAAGTATTTATTAAAATGATATATATACTGTAGTATTATTCTATTTGAAAATTCTCTAATTTTATTTCTACTATTATCCTGTATTACTGGTGATTGTTAGTCATATTATTATATATAGTTTATTTAATAGGTTAAGTGAATTAGATTGTATTATATATAAATAATAGTTATATATATTTGTAGTATGTATTAATGATTATGATCAAACAGAAAATGTTATGATGATAATTATGAGCAAACAAATGTATGTATGTATGTATTGTAATGTATTTAAATGAATGATTTGAATGTGTGTATGTGGATTTGACACCGTTTTTAATATTAAATTAGTTTAATATTGTCATGATAACTCTCTCTTATAATAATATTAGTAAATAGTTTGTTAGTTAATTATAATTATTTGATCAAGCTAAGCTGAAGAAAACATCACTATTTAATGTAGGATGGATTGTATTATGAATAAAGACTGAAATTAACAAACTTTCTCTCATACCAAACTACCCTAATATTTTAAAATCACTATATCCAACTTTATATTTACAAGACAAGGACTGATGTTTAATAGAGGAGTGCTCCTAAGTAGACAACTCCATACCAGTTCTATGGCTAACACCTCTGTTACCGGCAATGTGGCAACTCTTAGCACGTCCAGTACAACCAACGTACTTCTCAATTTACATTTTGGACAATTAAATAAATAAACGACATTAGAATTTAGAACGCATTAACGGCTCAGTGGTGTCCTTAAAAAGGAAAAGCTGTCAATTTTTAAAGGATTCTTAAAACAATATTAATATTTAAAAAAAGTAAAATGTCTCAATATAGCTAGAATTTTCTCATTAAAAACACCAGATTTATTACCAAGAATAGAAAAAGAAACGTGAAAGTCACATTTTGGAGCGCAAGTCACAGGACTATGAGGAGAAAAATATTAAATAGATAATTCTTTAAATGCTTTAAAAATTAAATGCTTTATAAAATACATGAACAGGGTAGTTATTATCAAAAAAGTACTCTTTTTAAAAGTCTATTTCAATGTGAAACAAACTACAATTTGATTAAATTTTAAAATCTCTATCAATTAAAGTTTTATAAGAATTTAATTTAAAATTACGACTACAATAGCTAAAATAATTCAAACCTTGCCCTGAAAAGGTTTTTCTTCTGAAAACCGAGTGTATAAATCGAGCCACATTTATAAAATTAAAAACATCAAGAAATGATAAATTATTGTTTGCTTCCGTTTTCATTGTAAATTTTATCTCATTATGGGAAATCTATTAATAAAATCTAAACACTCCTTGCACTGTCCCGATCTCCTTAAAAAATAAACAAAGTAATCGAACATACCCTGAGAATATTTTAGAGTTTGCGAATGATATTACGGAATTAATGCGGGGTTGTTTATGGGGATTAGTTTGATGTCATTGCATCTCTTTTTATAAATGTTTCCCTTCCAAGAAACTTTAGATATTATTTTGAGCAGAATTTTTATTAATCCTAATGGAACTAAATATTCCCTCGGTTTGACAGGCTCTTTTCGTAAGTTTTTACAGTTCTCAAAGTTTGGATAAATTAAGAAAGCTACTTTACGCTTTACGAAGTAAACGTCCAGTATAATTCCAAAATAAAATGCTCTCGTGTAACCAAGCAGTAGGCTCACCCAAGTCCATAAAAGGATATTTGTTTTATAATATACTATATATTTTTAATTAAACATCATCTTAAGTTCGCGAAATTTTTGATCTGAACGTCAGTGGCTTCCAGTGGGTTCATGAAAAGTTGGGAAACCTAGCGTAAATCCACAAACAACACTTGTGGGGCCCCTGCTTCCCTAGCATTAGGTTGTAGGGTATATATATATTATCATATATATATATATATACTATCTATATATATATATATATATATATATTTATAATATATATATATCTATATATATATTTATAATAATATATATATATATTATATATATATAATATATATATACTTTCGGTGGCATCACTTAAAATCCTACTTGGAAGATACATTACCCCTACGGGATATTACGGATATATATAGTATATATAATATATATATATATAATATATTATAACCTATATTATATATATATAATATATTATATATATAGTATATATTATATTATATATATATATATAATAGTACTATATATAAACATTTCTGCCCTTGGCACCTGTATTGGAGAATAAAGCCGGCACTGCTCTTGGCGGTTCCCACATTGTCAGAGAGAAGTTACAGCGAAGGTTGTACAGGGGGGCAGTCAGAGGGCGGGCACTCCAGAAGGAAGTGTTCCATTGTGTCCTGGGATATCCGACATCTAGTGCAGATGGGGGAAATAACTTTCAAAGATTGAATCTGATTTATATTGAAAAGATTTGGGGGTGACCTGATCGGCGTTCAGCGAGGTTAATTTTGGTCTCTTCTGAGATCAGTGACCTCTTCTGTAGGGAGATGTTTTGGGATGGGTGTTTAGCATATGATTGTTATTGGGAGCGAGTTTTGTAGGACTATGTTTAGTTAATTGGAGATGGATTGTGATTGTGAGCCAAACCTATTTGGGGGTTGGGGGGAGTTGTTGTAATGTCATATAAAGTTGGCTGAGAGGAGGGGGGGATTTTAGTTATATTTCGGGGGTTGGAGAGTATTTGGTGGTATGGATGGGTTGGATTGAGTTTTTAGGAACAAAATTGTGTCCATACCTATTTCAGTGAGGTAGGAATGGAAGGATGTGTGTCTCGTATGTAAATGCTGGAATGGGGTTGTTTAGTACATTCCATGTTATTCTAAGGGCAGTGTTTTTTTGTAACTTGTAATTTTTTTAAGTTGGATTGTGATAGTGCTGGGAAACATGCGGGGGAGGCATAGTTTTATATTTGTTCTAAGGGTTGCTTGTAGATTGTAGGTAAGGTGTGTTTCTGATTCGCTGAATATGTAGTTGGGAGAAGTTCGAAGGTGTTTAATTTTCCGTTGGGTTGAGGAAGTAATTTTTGGTCGACGGAAAGGGGGGGGGAGAGACAGTATAGTTAGAGTCGTAGTGACAGTCCTAATATTTTTGGGAGGTTCTTGTTTCAGGGGGGTATGTTGTTCAAGTTAGGAATATTGACATGAATGTGGATAGTGGTGGTCTGTGGTTAGGAAGAGAGGTGAATGGAGGAATTTAAGGGGAGAAGCTGCATTCTATTTGGTTGAGTCAGGCCAAGTAATGTAAGTATTTCTTGCGTGTGTTGGGGTGTTATCTATACAAATGGATGTTGGGAAATGAAGACTGATGTCGTCTGCGTAAGTAATTTGTTTGGTGGATTGGTTGGTAGGTGTGGGCAATCTGCGCTAAAGATTGAGGAGGAAAGGAGAGAATGAGCGGCAATGTGGTACCGCGTTTTTAGCTTTAGAGTGTGAAGGGTGATTTTTTGGACGGACTTTGGCGTATGCGATATTTGGTGAAGGATGTTTGAGACCACTTTTTTATCATTGTTTTCTAGGAGGGATTGAAGGATTTTTGTAATAAAAGGATAGTGGACTGTGTAAGGGCTTTGTTAATGTCGATGGCTGTGAATATGGATCTGTGTGATGGGGATTGATTGAAGCGCATTAATTATGTGTTGTGTGATGGAGGGTGGCCTGTTGTTGTTGAGCCAATGATTGCCCTTTAAATCACGTGTGAATTCTGGGAGGTGATGTGTGGGTATATTTTGTTTAATATTAGTTTCTCCAAGCAGTTTGCTGATGGTGGGGAGAAGAGAGATTGGGCGATAGGAGGATGGGAAATTTGGTTCTTTTTTGTGGTTTCAGTTATTGGAAGATAATGCAATGTTTGTTTCAGGATTGGGAAAATCACCTTGGTTATTACGTTTGCTCATTCTGAGGGCCCTTTTCCTCCATAGCTGTTATTCAGGTGGAAGTTTAGATTAGTCGTGCGTCCTGTGCTGGTGAATTTTAAGGTTTTGATGTCTACTGAGTATTCATGTTGGTTGATAAAGAAGGTGCTGGTGTGATTGAGGAAGTTTTTTGAGTTGCTTTTTTGTTATCTATTAAATGGGGTGAGCTTGGCTTTACGGGAGATTTAGCCGTAGTAGTTTTTACGAGAGCTGTCCTGCTTGTTTTGTTTGAAAAGGGAGGAGTTGTCGGCAAGGATTGAGGGATCGTGTGAGGGAGGGGGTTTGTTTTGCGAATTGTTTAGTTTTTTAATAACCTGCCAGGTTTTTCTTATTATTTATGCGTGAGATGTTGCTTTGTAGATATTCTGTAAACTTGTTAGTGGTGTATGTGGATATGAGATTAGACGATCTGAGTGTTATAGGTTAGTTATATATGAGTTTAGTGGTTAATGTGGTGAATGGTCGAGTTTCGGGAGGACGTTTTCTATTCCTGTTTAATAAGAGTTGACTGTTTCGGGGATAGTATGGGATTGTAAGGATTTTCTTTGACCTTACGGTATGTAGAGATTGTACTGATTGATGATTGTGCTGTTTAAATGAATGATGGAGGTGTTTAAAGATGTTATGTCATGTATTGGTGTAGGGTTTAAATGGGATTCGATATGGTTAGTAAATCTGTCCAGTTAGCTTTTTTTGTAGTTAGAGTGTATGTGGTGGTCTTTTTTTTCTGAGTTTGGTGGGGGATGCCAGAGATCGATGAGGATAGGGAAGTGACTTCTGATTTGCTAGGTCGGTGTTCGGTGCCAAGGCTTTAGTCTTTTGATGTAGGAGCGGGAACACACAATTGTGACGTTGGTGAGGTAGGGGATTGGTTGCCTTGGGGAGGGATTCTTGGTGGGGAGTTTTTTTAGAGTTAAGGATATTCAAGGATTCTATCCGAAGATAAGGATATATATATATACTATATATATATATATATATATATACTATATATATAATATTATATTATATATATATATATATTACCGTTATCATATATATATACTATCAAATATAATAAAATAATATAGTATATAATATATAATAATTAATATACTATATTTATTAATATATATATATTATTATATATTACCTCTTTAGGAAATATACGAACAAATAGTGCTGATGCTATAGAATAGGTTGTAGTAGCTAAAGCAAGATATTTGACATCAGCTTTTCTATTTTTATGGCTAAAACCAATGGAAATTGGACTGCATCAGATATCAACGAAGACAGGCCCTTCCACACCCTTTAACAATTTCAAGCCATAGAAGTATTGAAATAAGCTTCTCCATCAAGTTGGAGCTCAGCTTCCACAAAAATCCGGAGGTTTATCTTCAAATAACGTCTCAAAGTGTTGAAATGAATAAATTCCATGTCAGGATTTGACATAATGTAATTTGTACATGATTTCGAACTAAGAATAATGTAAGTGAAGATTAGAGGGAAGGGATAAAAACCAGAGTCTTAATTCAGATCAATAGCAGAGTCATTGTTCCATCTGGGTATTAAGGGTCCTTGTTTTGCTCATCTCAATCACAGATTTGCCTATTACTTCTTTCACACCTTCATTCTGAAATTCGGTATTATAACAGGCATATATATAGCATATACGTATACTAATATAAGTAACACTCATAATATCATATGTATATATATTATTAATATATATATATATATATTTATATATAATTATATATATATATATATAATATATAATATATATATATATATATATATATATATATATATATAATAATATATATATATCACTAAAAACAATTTTCGGAAAAAATAAGAATTTGTGAAAGAACAACATTTATTGAAGAGGAGCCGGCTTTCCCTTTAAGGGAGTGCAACCCTGCGTTATAAATTCCAACAAATATTACCGACTCTGTCACTATCTTTGTAGCGTCAATTAAGTCGAGCTCATGAGAGACATAAGACACCATATTTTTTTTAAACTTATTTCACTACGGAGAAAAATAATATTAAAAAGTTTTAATGTCTTTTACGGTAAACTTTGATGAACGCTCGAGACAATTGAAATGAGGAACAAAATTATTTGACGAAAAAGAAAAAAATAATTTTTTTTTTTAATAACTTCCTAATTTTTATTAAGAGTAATGAATACAAGGAATGAGATGTTGCAATTTTATGAAATATATTTTTAAATACTTTTCAATTATTCATTTCTTTAAAAGTAAGAAGGGGGTGTAAATGCACAAATTTTTAGGTTTCCTTAGCAGTTGGCCTTTGTGATTGCCTAACTTTTGGCTATTAGTAAGATGACCCGCATTATCACGACACTAGGCAATCACATCTATTAATTAAGAGTTAAGAAATGCGCAATATATTACTTTTAGACTCTCCGCGACCCTCATTCGTCAACTATCTTGAGAACACAGGAAAAACAGCTTGCACATCTATATGCAGCTATCCCCTCAATCACGAGAGCAAATCTACACAGTTGGGTCTAATTTGATAAATTGTTTGACTACATGATGTGTTTGATTTTAGATTATGATTCTCGGAAAGGTTTGTAATTCCTGGGGCTTAAAGAGAAGGTTTATTCTCACTCATTAGATGAGCGTGAATGACTAAGAGAGAGGCAAGATATCAAATTGGCAAATACAACATAACAAAGGTATAAGATCGTGATAAAAAAAGTATGTAATTATAGAATCGAAGGGAGCGGTGTTATTATTTGTCTATTTCTAAAAGCGCGGATGTTATTACATTTAAACGCAAGATCAATAGTACAATTTATAGATGTGATTAAAGAAGCTAGTACCAAATGTGGACGGGAGAGGATAGACAGGCTAATGGTCTAGACATTTGTTAAAAAGAATCTGAGTTATTATTTTAGTCTTCAGAACGATCGACAACAAACTTATAACCAAACATAACTAACCTACCTACCTAACCTAAACCTAACCTAACCTACACCTAACCTAAAACTTAAACCTAAACCTAGACTAACCTAAGCCTAACCCTAATTAACCTAAACCATCATGGGATAGATTTTCGTTGGCAACCAACTGACCAACCAACCAACCCAACCCAACCCAACCAAACCAAACCAATCGACACACTAACTAACCTAACCTAATCTAACCTAACTAAACCTAACTAAACCTAACTAAACACAAGAAACCCACCCAAACCAACCAAACATGCACATCAAAACCCAAACCGAACCCAACCCAACCTAACTAACCAACAACCTAACTAACCTAATCTAAACCTAAACCTAACCTACCCAACCCAACCCAACCCACCCCAACCCAGCCCAACCCAACCAAACCCAACCTAACATTAACCCAACCCTAACCTAACCTAACCTAACATAACCTAACGCCGCGGCGGCCTTGTTACCGGAATTATTTTGACGTGTCACCATATTTTCCTGTTGACGCATTTGGGCTTAGTCCCCTGATGATAAATCTCTAACTATTTTAGGAATAAATCTAGGGAAAAAAATAAACGTAAAACACATAGATTTAGAAATAGCTTACGAACTAGTTAACGAGTAAATTCTTATAATTAGTGTGTATATGCTTATAAGAGCCTTGCTTCTACTACTCTTATTTATTTTGGCTTTTCAAGCACAGGCATGTTGGTTAACTTGAGTAGAATCGTAGATAACTATATTTCCTCAAGAAAACAGCTATCTGAGCAATCAAATTTTTAAAAATTAATTATAAATATGACATATATTGACCACAACCAATTTGAGTTTTCATTCTTTAACAGAAATTTTAGAGTTTATTAAATATTTTACTTTTTAATTAAGCAAGTATAGCCTTTTTTATGTAGGCCTACCTAGCTATATTTCCAGAATGATCTCTAAATATTTTGAATAGGATTTTATTTACATACTTTTATGATATACATTTACACATTAAAATTTTGAAAAATAAGACTTAATATGTTATCCCATTAACATAATCCATTTTCAGGTATTTATCGATACATTATTTACCCTCAAAATATTTTCTTAGGTATAGAAAACTATTTATAAAGTAAAGGGTAAACTCTTTTAAATGCGTAGGAAAAGACATTTGTTGCACAGAAAACGTTGTTTTCCCTTTCTTTTATCACGGGTTATAGAACTTCGGTGACAAGCACAAATGGTCAATAGGAAAATGAGTCGACAGGAAAAAGGGTTGAAACAACATCAAAAAAATTTCCTGTGCAACCCGCCGCAAGCGTTAGGATAGGTTAGGTTAAGTTAGGTTAAGTTTTGTTGATGACCAATTTTTTTTTTTTTTTTTTTTTTTTTTTTTTTTTTTTTTTTTTTTTACAAATGTCGACCATTTGGGTCAAAAACATTATGATATTTCTTTCTTGATATTTTTAGATAAAAATTCACAACATAGATTTTAAAAACATTTTTTATATGTTTGATTTCTTCTAAGTATCACATAAATCTGCATGCTCGTGTGATTACTTTTTTTTACGCATGACGATCGACTGTGCGTAAATCCAAGGTGAGTAGACAGCTTATTAAATTGTCGTGAATACGAGTCAATGCATATATTTACCGCTATACTTTATAATTTGGATGACCTTAGTAGTAAGGGGTGCACAACTAGCAGCCAGACTGACATCCGGAAGTTGCAACCGGATGTTGCAAATGTTGCAAAGCAACATTTTGCAACATTGGTTTTTCAAGGTTGACGTGTCAAGGTTAGGGTTTTTAAGGTCGGTGAGACCGAATTTAAGGTTGGGAAGACGGGACTTCCGAGGTTCTGAGCCTGAACTCAAGGATTTTAGCCCCAGAAGTGGGGCGGAGCCCCCCAAAGGGGGTTTTTTGGTTCCTAGAAGGTTTTAAATGATCGGTAGATCATTTTTCGCATGGTTAAATTTATTTCTATAATGCATCTTCTTTGTATGTTTTAAATCGTCCTTTCTATGTGCTCGTGGTTTCGGCATTTAGCAAATGAAAAAATGATAATCGAAAGAAAATAATTACAATAATTAACATTCGAATAATCGTTGTAGTTAGGGGACAGGTTCAAAGACCACATTTGGAATACGAGTTCTGAGTGTCCTTATCAGCGTAGCTGATAAGTGGACATGTTGTTTTTAGATAAGTTAAATTGAAAATGTCATGTTATTCGTAATTATTTTTTTATTACGCGCGCAGCGATCAACATAACACATAGCACCCTTTTTATATGAAGGCAAATAAAGCTATCGGTCTGGAAAACTGTATATGGTAACATTGTGGGTGATAAACTTAGATGACCACGCGTTTGGTGACCCTAACTGGTCACCCTAAGGGGTGCTGCCCGCCTTAGCGTCAAGCGTCAAGATGTCGGCCTGAAAGTTCCTGATTAGTTTAAACGAATCGGAGTAAGTGAAATTTGGATGTGAAGTCATATAATGATGACGCAATCTCGTCAGGCGCCGAGACTTACGTTTCCTCTGCTCCCCCCCTGGAAGGGGACGAGCCCCCAAAAATTTAAAAATCGATGTAGAAGACTGAAGACTGGAAGGCTGAGGTGAGGAGTCCGGAGTCTGAGACGGAAAGATGGAGTTGCGGATTCCGAGTTTCGGAGTCCAAGGGACCCCACGGATGGTCCCAGTTTGAACAAAACACGAAGAAGAAGAAATTGCATGCAATGCAAAACACGGAAGAAGAAGAAGAAAGAGAAAGGAAGAAAGAGGAAGAAAAGGAGGAAGGAAGGAGGAGGAAAGAGGAAGGAAGAGAATGTGGGAATGAGGAAAGGATTCAGAGGTAGATTTAGTAGGCAAACCCAGTGCTGGAGACCACTGCGTGCCGACATAGTAAACAGTTATTTAATAATACAAGATTCATTACTGTTTACTAACTTGCATTCTGTATCTAACATGTACATGTCGGATATATTGCATCGCATCTTGCCAAGATAACTTTTTATTTTAAATCTTTGAAGACTAAAATTTATATTTTCAAATCTCATTTTCTTTTTGTATTCGCTAACTTTAACATTTTTCCATAGGTTGAAACATACAGTATCTGTTTTACTATTTTTTTTGTTATAGTTTTATTTTTACAATTTAAACTTTCTATTAAATTTTCATAATTTTTAATTTTTATTACTTTATTATTTATCTTTAAATTTATTCTTTTCTACCTTTATTTTTTATAAGTTTTATTTTTGATTGATATTTTTGTGATTAATATTTTTTTTATTATTAAGTTTTTTAATTTTTTATTCTTTCTTTTTTTTATTTATTTATCAAGTTTTATTTCTATTTATACTTTGTCGATCATTCAATTCTATAAGTTTTATTAGCACACTATACTTTGTTGTTTATTTGCTTTTTTTCATTTTTATTTTCTTATTTTTTTATGTTTATATTTATTATTTAACTTTATTTTATATAAAGGTTTGTATTTACATCAAATCAGTGTTTTAAATTTTTTTAATTTTTAATTTTTTTCTATTTTTTATTTTTTAGTTCCGTTAAAACTTTTGTTTTTAAAATTATATTACATTTTTATGTTTATAACATTACCATAGTAATACTTAAAATATTAAAACAATAAATTCAAAACACTTAACATCCTCCCTCCAGTCCATCTGTGATCTATTGATCTATTGAATTAAGGTCAATTTTTACTAAAATTTGTATCGTTTTACATACCCTTAAGATCAAGATAAATCAGAAATCAACCACCATCCAAACACCATCCTGACCAGTTGTGATCTATTGATCTAATTGATCTATTGATCTAATTGTCTATTGCTTAAGGTCAAATTTCTTTACTAAAATCGATGTAACGTTTACATAGCCCTAAAGCGAGTAGATCACTCAAATCAAACCCTATCCAACATCCCTCACTGATCAGTTGTGATCTATTGATCTATTGATCTATTGATTCCTATTGATCTATTATCTATTGATTAAAGGTCAAATTTTTTACTAAAATAGTAACGTTTTACATACCCTAAGCAGTAAATCAGTAAATCAAACCACTATCCAAACCCCCTCCTGTTCACTTCCATGATCTATTGATCATATTGATCTATTGACTCTAATTGATCTATTGATCTCATTGAATCTATGCTGATCTAATTGATTAGGTCAATTTTTTACTACAAATTGTAACGATTTAATCCCTAAAGCAAGTAAATCACTAAATCAAGACCACCATCCAATCCACCATTCCAACACCTCCAAGTCAAGTTACGTTAATCTATTGATCTATTGATTATGAATCAAGTCACATTTTCGAGTATCATTTTGCGATTAAAACTAACATGTAAAACAAATTCTTTATGCACTGATCAACGAATATATGCGTAACTTAACAAGTGGATAAAGCTAATAAAACAACACAAATATAGAAGTCGGAGTGAACTAGAAATAATGACAAAGACAAAACCTAACACACCTGTAAGCACGAAAACTGTAACGTTTATAACAAAGTTCACATCAACAAGCGTGAAGTAACTGACACATAGCATTACAAAGACGTAACCTATTCACACCTTTTCTAAAATATAATTGTTTTTTTTTACCTTAGCATAGTAGCAGTTATAACAAAAATTTCACCACAACCACTGTGTAATTATCCATACTGATCATTGAATATACATCTAACGTAGACAAAGTTTTTGACGGATTAATAAAGGATTTACTTAGATCATACTGAACTAGAACAAATAATGTTACCAGCGACAAACCTGACAACCCAGTTAAACATGAGAATAAGCAGTCCACATTTAACAAGCTTCACGCTCTTAACAACGGTAAGTAAGTTAGATTACATCAAAACGAAACCTAGTCACACTTTTTTTTTCAAGCATATCTCTAACCCTCTAAGGAGGGATACACTTACACTCACACCAACACACACACACACACACCACAACACAGCACAGCACACAACCACACACACACACACAACAAAACACACACACAACACACCACAACACACACACACACCACACACAAAAAAAAAACACGGTAAATTTTACGTTATAAACATGACAAGCATACATACAGTGTTTAGTAAAAACAAAAGTTTTTAAAAAATAAAAATAAAAAATAAAAAAAGAAATAGAAAAAAAAATAAAATAAAACAATTAAAAAATGTTAAACACAAAGTTTAAATGCTAAAATAAAAATATCATATAAAAAAAAGTCTATAAAAAAAAAAAAAAAATTAAAAAGTTAAAAATTAAAATAAAAAAAAAAAAAAAAAAAAAAAAAAAAAAAAAAAAAAAAAAAAAAAAAAAAAAAAAAAAAAAAAAAAAAAAAATAAAAAATTAAAATAAAAAAAATTAAAAAAATATTAAATGTAAAATAAAAGAAGTAATTAAAAAATTAAAAAAAAAATAAAAAAATAAAAAATTAAAATAAAAAAAAATTTAAACAAAAAGTTAAAGAAAATAAACTAAATAAAGAACAAAGTATATAAACAAAAAAAAAAATTAAAAAGTTAAAAATTAAAATAAAAAAAAAATTAAAGCAAATAAACCAAAAATAAATAAAACAAATAAAATTTTTAATAAAAAATAAAAATAAAAAAAAAAAAAAAAAAAATTTAAAAATTTAAAAAAAAAATTAAACAAAGTATAAATGTATAAAATAAAGTTAGAAAATTAAAAAATTAAAAAAAATAAAAATAAAAAAATTAAAATAATAAAAAAAATTAAACACAAGTATAAATGCAAAATAAAACTTACAAAAAAAAATAAAGTTAGAAAAAAATTTAAATAAAAAAAAAAAAAAAAAAAAAAAGAAAAAAATAACAAATAAAAAATAAATAAAAAAAATAAAAATAAAAAAAATAAAGTTAGAAAAATAAATTTTAAAATAGAAAAATAAAAAATAAAAATAAAATAATAAATTAAACACAAAAGTATAAATGTAAAATAAAAACTTATAAGAAAATAGTAAACCAGTATATGCATGTATCAACTTAGGAAAAAAAAAAATGTATATTAGCCTTATGTTAAAATAAAATGAGATTTGAGAAATCTAGAATGACTAAGTGTTCAGAACATTTAAGAAAACGGTTATACTCTTTGCAAGATGCAATGCAATTGAGATATGTACATTTGAACAGAATCAGATTGATGTGACACAGTGAAGATGTAATAAGAACACTCAAGCAATACAATGACACACTACACACTCACACACACACACAATATACACCAATTAACACATACCCACCACAACACCAAACAATACACCACACATAAACACACACATAGGCACAACATATATGCTAACAGTAACAAGAATATCTCACACTTAAATCAAAGGAAATAGCAATCACAAACTGAACTAAAAAACATATATGTACAAGAAACCTAAAGCACCCATTAAGAACGGAAACATAACACTGCTAAAATTAACAACAAGTTCCACAACTTGACAAACAGCAAGAGTAACATAACACCAGAATACCAAAACCGTAACCTAATTAAAATTTATTCACAAGCATGTCTATTAAACATATACAATGTTAAATCTCTCTAAACATTAACATAGTTTTAACATTTAACAAGTTTTATACTTAAATTGGACACTAATCTTCATCAAAGTTGTCATGTTTCGAGCTATAACTCACTTCTGAACATATGAATAACGTAGACATTAGCCAAAAGCTCTAGGCAAAAACCTAAAACTTACTCAACAAAACACGTTAACCTAGGGCTTCACGATATTCTAACACATCATCGTCAGTTAACACAGTAATATCCTTACAAAACTCATCATTTCTAAAACAAATCAGTGTTATTTACTTATATTTAACATATTTAACATAACGTACCTAACTTTACGAATAAACCAGTTTTCATTACGAACCACAGAGTATCTAAGACCAACAATTACCTCTCCATGAGAAAACCAGGGGGAAGTGCAGCCATATGACCAAGATCGACACCAATACCTGCGAGGACGAGGATCACCCCGAAGCGAGAGTGTAAGGCGGCGCTTTACGGCCTCGCCTTCGAGCTTGAGGCCTTACCACTCCTCGGACGGGGTCAAATCCCAGCTTACAACACCCTTCGGAGAGAGTGATCCCCTCGACAGGATTCACATCCATTTCAAATGGCGCATCCCACCTTGGAGTTTCTTCATGGAGGTCAACTGATGTGCTTATACATAACTTACTATAGCGAAGTTAATTAGCAAAATCGTTGTTCGTAATGTTAGGTGCACGTTATGTACAATATTTACTATGACAAATGTGGAAATAACACTGATTTGATTAGAGAAATGATGAGTTTTTGTAACAGATATTACTGTGTTCAACTGACGACTGACGTGTTTAGAAAAAGTAGAGACCTAGGTTGACAGTTTTTGTTGTCAGTAAATTTCTAAGGTATTTGCCACATAAGATCCTTTTGCTAATGTCTACGTTTATATCACTATGTCAATGATGTCTTATACTCAAAACGGTGACAATTGATGAACTGATAGTGTCAATTAAGAATAAAACTTTGTTAAATGTTAATATGTTAGGTTTGCATTTTGTACATTATATTGTTAGTTCAGGTAATGCTTGAAAAATTGTAATAGGTTAAGTTTTTGTATGCTGTGTAGTTACTTTGCTGTTGTCAAGTGTGGAAGTTTGTTAATTGTTAGCAGTTCTATCCGTGCTTAAAGGTGCTTTAAGTGTTTTGTCGTCGTGTAAAATTAATAGTTTTAGTCAAGGTGATTGCATAATGTAAGCTGTTATTAATGTAGGAAAACTTTACTGTTACGTTAAGCATACCATCACTCTCACCATATGATCCGTGTGTACTTAATATAGATAGTGCCTGTACCATAGTGTGCTTGTGCTGATATGATGTGGTACTGATGTCATATGTGTGTGTGCTATTGCTGTGAGGTGTGTCATTATTCTTTAGTTCATATACCTACTGTTCACATAACTGATTATGTTCTAACATGTACATATCGGCAATTGCATTGCATCTTGCAAAGATAACAAGTTTTTCTAAATTTAGACATATAACAATTTATAATTTTAAATCTATTTTTTTTTAAACTTAGTAATATAATTTTTTTTTCTAGTTGGAAAGTTTAAAAATTATTTTGTTTATAAGTTTTTATTTTACATTTTATACTTTGTGATTTAATTTTTATTATTTAATTTGATTTCTATTTTGCTATTTTAAACAATATGTGAAATATTCATTTTTTTTTTATTTTTCATTTTGTTTTCAATTTATCTTTATTGCTATTTTTTACATTTTATTTTTTATTATTTTATTTAAATTTATTTTTTCAATAAAAATGTTTTTTATGTAAGTTTTATTTTAATTTATACTTTGTGTTTATTTTTTTTATTAATTTTAATTTTTTATTTTTATTTTTTTTTAATTGTAACATAAAGTTTATTTTACATTTTCCTTTGAATCATTTTCTATAGCTTAATTTTTTACTTTTTTTATTTTTTTTTTTTTATTTTTTTTTTTATTTTAATTTTTTTTACCAATTTTAATTTGCTGATTTATTTTTGGTTTATTAAGATATACTATTTTATTTTCTTTATTTTTTACTTTTTGACAATTTTTTTTTGTATATAACTTTGTTATTTTTATAAAATTTTATTTTACATTTACTACTTTGTAGTTTAACTTTTTTACAGTGTTAATTTGTTAACTTGACCAGCTCAACACTTTTTTCTTAATTTTACTAACTTTATTTTACATTATATACTTTGTTTATTTTTTTATTTTAATTTTTTAATTTTTTTTTTTAGATTTTTTTTTAATTTAAATTTATTAATTAAAAAAATTTATTGTTTTTTTTTGTTTAAGTTATTTAACTTTTTAATTTTTTTTTTTTCATATTATAAACCGTTTATATAATGACAGTATATTTATACTTTGATGGATTAATTTTTTTTAGTTTTGTCTTTCTTCTTATGCTGATGTGATGTTATGATGTTTCATTTAATTTCTTTAAAATTCTTTGTAGTAATAAAACATTTATTACCTTTTCATGTTCTATAACGTAAAAATATTACGTTTTTTTATGTGTGTGTAGTGTGTGTGTGGTGTGGTGTGTGTGTGCTGTGTGTGTGTTGTGTGTGTGTGTGTGTTGGTGTGTGGTGTGTGGTGTGTGGTGTGTGGTGTGTAGTGTGCGATGTCATCTCAATTCTAGTTGATGTATGTTAGAGATATATGCTTGAAAAAAAAAAAAGTGATGACTAGGTTACGTTTGTAGGATTGTAATGTTAGTTACTATACTGTTTTGTTTAAGTGAGAAACTTGTCTAATGTTGACTGCTATTTCATGTTTAAGTTTGTCAGGTTTGTTCGCGTGTAAACATATTTTTTCCTTAGTTCAGAGATGCTAAGTAATCTTATTAATGTGAAAACTTTGTTTACGTTAGGAGATATATCAATGCATCAGTATGATAACTTACACATGTTGTTGAGTAAAATTTTGTTAATGTACTATGTTAATGGTAAAAAATGTTCATGTATATTGTTAGAAAAGGTGTTCGAATAGGGTTACGTCTTTGTATGTCTAATGTTAGTTACTTCACGTGCTTGTTAAGTGTGGAACTTATGTTAAACGTTGACAGTTTATTTCATGTGTGGCTTAGAGTGTGTTAGTTTGTCCTTGTACAATGTTTCTATAGTTCAGATGATGCATAAGTAATCTTTATTATGTGAAAACTTTGTTACGTTAGCAATATATTCGTGATCAGTGCATAAAGGTCTATCAGATTATGTTATTTTTATCCAAATGATACTCGAAATTGTGACCTGAATCACAATAGAATCAATAGATCAATAGATCACAACTTGACTGGAGGGTGGATTGAGATGGTTGGCATGGAATGATACGTGGTTTGATCTTAATGATTTTACTGCTTATAGGTATGTAAAACGTATACAATTTTGAAGCGTAACAAATTTGAACCTTAATCAACTAGCAATCGAATAAGATCAATTAGATCATAGATCAATAATGAATAATCCACAACACTGCCACCCTGATCCAGGCGGAGATTGGATATGGCGCTTTGAATTTAAATGATGTACTCTTATTAGAGGTATGTAAAACGTATACAATTTTAGTAAAAATCTTGACCTTAATCAGAGATAGCAACATCCAACCTAGTCAATAGATCACATAGATGAAATAGATCAATAGATCACACAACCCACTGATCAGAGAAGGGACGGTTGCGATAGTGTTGATTTAGCTGAATTTACTGCTTCAATAGGTAATGTAAAAAACTTACAATATTTAGTAAAAAATTTGACCTTAATCAAATGATCAATAAAGATCAATAGATCAAAGATCAATAGATCAAAACTGGTCAGGAGGGTGGTTGGAAATGCTTGGCTTCTGATTTACTGAATTATACTGATTGTAGCCGGTATGTAAAACGAATACAAATTCTTAGTCAAAAAATTCGACCTTAATCAATAGATCATACGATCACAGATTGAGCTGCAGGAGGATCGGATTAGTGTTTTGCATTTAGTGATTTTTAATAGCTTATTGGGATATGTAAAACGTAAATTTAGTACAGTTATAAGCAAAAATCAAGTTGTGTGATCTATTTTTCAAAAATAAAAGTATTTTTACGAAACACTTAACGAAAAATCGATCAAATAGACAGTTGGAAATTTTAATCACTAAGAAAATGTAAAAAAAACTTAGATAAAAATAAAGTTAGTGAAAATAAATTTAAATAAAAAAATAAAATAAAATGAAAATAAAGCAAATAAACACAAAGTATATCTGCAAAATAAACACTATATATAAAAAAAGGACCAAGGTACCTAGAGCAAAGCATGAAGTACCAATCACAGCTAAAGAAGACGGTGTTAGCTGCATTAAAATAAACTGAAAAATTAAAATTAAAAAAAAAAATACTTAACACAAGAAGCTAAAGTATAAATGCAAAATAAACTTATAAAAATAACAGTTAGAAAAAATAAATTTAAAAATAAAAAATAAAAGAATAAAAATTAAAAATAATAAATTTAACTCTAACGTCATACCTAAATAAAAACTTAAAGAAAAAAAACTAGTAAAACATTTTTGTCCTTAAAGAACTTATGGAAAAAAATTATATTAGTTAACGTTTATAAAAAGAAATGAGAATTGAAAATATAAATGTTATTGTCTTCAACATTTAGAAAATAAAGTTTATCTTTGCAAGATGCGATGCAAACTATACGACATGTTACATGTTAGAAGCAGAATGCAGTTATAGTAACACAGTAATGCATCTTCTACTATTAATGAATGTTTACTATGTCGGCACGCAGTGGCTCCCAGACCGAGATGCCACTATCAACTCCTAGAATCTTCCTATTTCCTCATATCTTCTTTCCTTCCTCCTCTATCCTCCTCCATTCCTTCTCTCCTTCCTCCTCCTTCCCTTCCTTTCTTCTTTTCTTTTTCTTTCTTCCTCTGTTTTGCATTCAATGCATTTTCTTCTTATTTTTTTCAAACTGGCCGCCCACCCAACTCCGTGGGGTCCCACGGATCGAATCCGAATCCACTACCAATTCCGTCTCAGACTCCCGACTCTCCTTCAACCAGAAACTCCAAGTTTCAGTCTTCTGACGATCATTTTTTAATTTTTTGGGGGGCAACGTCCCCCTTCCAGGGGTTGGGGACGACAGAGGACGTACTCTCGGAGTCCGACGATATTGCGTGCTCATATAACTCAATCAAATGTTCACTCGATTCGTTAAGCCCTAATAGGATTTCAGAGACGAATTTGACCTTGACGCTAAGGAGGCAACATCCACTTAGGGGTGACCTACGGGGGTCACCTAAAACTTCGCGTGGATCAGTTTATCACCCACAATGACCATATTACCAAGTGGTCAGACGATAGCTCTATTACCTTATAATAAAAAGGCGATGTGTTAGTGTATGCGCACGCACGCGCCGTTAAATTACAAAAAACTAATTACGAAATAACATGCATTTCAATTAACTTATCTTCAAAAACACATGGTCCTTATCAGCTACGCCTCGAAAAGGACACTCAGAACTCGTAGCCAAATGTGGTCTTTGAACTATGTCCCTAACTACAACCGATTAATCGAATGTTAATTATTGTATTATTTCTTTCGATTACATTTCTTGCTAAAATGCCAACCGAAGCACATAGAAAAACGATTAAACAGAATTTAGGGAGAATAATCGATAAAAAAAAAATAAAATCGATTTTACTCCATCAGAAATGTCTACCGATCATTTAAAAACCTTTAAGGAACCAAAAAAACCACTTTGGGGCTCACGCCACCACTTCATGGGAGCTAAAATCTTGAGTCAGGTCAAATCCTACGGAAGTCGGATCTGTACCAGACAACTAAATACTCCAGTCTCACCAAAGAGACACTATAAAAACTAAACTGAACACAGAGTCAACTTTGAAAACCAAATGTTAGCAACAAGTGCTTTATAGGCAAAGCATTTTGAAAATCCGGTTAGCAACTTCGGAAGTCAAGTACATGGAAGCTAGTTGTCACCCTTAATACTAGAACCTTGTTAAGATTTAAATAATAAATGAATCAAAGACATATAAATTCTGACAGCTATCATGAATTCATATTCCAATCATGAATATTGAAGGATGACATATATTATATCATACTCAAGTAACATATTCATGATTGAGGAGAAGTGAATGATAACGGCAAAAATATTGTATCATAATACTGTCATTATATTACTCAATATAGACATAAAAAATTATAAGAATACAGAATTCAAAAAAGTATTCTGAAAATAGTTGCTTAAAAAATAACGACAATGTTGAACACATACACTCAGACGTATCGAAAAAACTATACAATCTTATTTAACAAACGCAAATTAAATGTGTGATGTAAAGAAAAAAAATTAATATATCTTAGTACTAGAAAAACTAGTTATTACTATGACGAAACAGGGGGTGATACAACAAATCTTAGGATTAGGTTGAGTTGAATGTATCACGTAATGTAATACAAATATTGCCTGTTAACAGATTATAGACTGCACAATAAAAATAACACCCTTGTACACAAAAAATAAATAAAACCCAGAATTCATCATT
>JABUQX010023157.1:17500-27232 GCA_015478945.1 Trachelipus rathkii | reverse complement strand
TATAAAATTGATGAGGGTGACTCGGACCACGCATTGTTTTCTTAGTATATTTACGTATTATTTTTCGACTTATTTTATTACGTATAATTACTTTAAATATTAATATAAATAAAACTAACTTATATTAAAAGTGAAAATTTTTAAAAAATAATGAAAATTTTTAAATAAAAAAACGATTCATATAAAGTGATCAAAACGTTTTTGAGCGGAAGAAGTTGGTGCTTCTTTGAATCGACCCACCTTTATTTTTTATTCCTATTTTATTTTCATTATTTGACATGGCCCTCCATGGTACGACTAGACTATTTTATTTTACTCCTTACTTTAGAATTTAATAATATGATATATATTATTAATTATTTAAGTTTGCGCGATATAAAATATAATATGAAATTATTATAAGGAAAGCAGATGAAAATTTTAAACAAGAAAGATTAAATACAGCACTATCAATGGTGGTCTGCTTCACCCCTCCACGGTCCAGGCTGACTCCGCGTTATTCAAACTTTAATAAAACTTTTATTAGAATTACATTATTATTTTTTTTGCGTGCCTTATGACCCGACTATAGGGCCGTGATTTACTAAAAAGAAAAAATTCCAAAATTTGTGCATTAAGGGAGAGTCGGGAGACAGACTTTATGTTCCTAAGGATGGTCCCAAAGTCACCCAGCCCTTTGTTTACCGCTATAAGGCACTGTTAATTATTAATATATATATAATAAAAATAATAATATATAATTTTAAATATATAATTATAACAATATAATATACAGATTTAGGTACTGTTTTTTTGTTTCTGTATAATTTGGCTTATAATAACTATATTAATATCTACTTATTAGGTATAATATATATTATAATTTTCAATAATTATCTATCATGCCAGAGGATGACTCTGCTTTTGATTTTGATTTTCCCTTGTTGTAAATGGATATAAATTTTTCAAAATAATATTCATTGGGGATTGGGGATGTTAATATTAATTGGGTAAATCTAAATTTTAAATTATTTATTTTAAACTTTATAGATTTAAAAATGGAAAATTTTTAAAACTATTGAGAGGTGTCCATCATTATGTAAAGGGATTTTAGTCTTGTGCGTAAGTTCACACTCAAACCGTCAAATGAGATAGTGAACATCGCTTCTCTTTTAGAATATATATTATATATACTATATAAACTCACTCAAAAATATATATATATAATATAATATAATATATATATATATATATTATATAATATATTTACTATATATATACATATATAATTTATATATATAGGTATATATTAGATATTTTATACTATATATATATACAATTCATAAAAATTTGGGGTGGTTTATGACCTGTGCATATTCACAATAAAAACTTTGATAACGAGTGTAATTAATTAAAAAAATCAGATAAAAAAGAAATTGGAGTGTAAAATGAGATTTAATTAGCACCTTAAAAATTTATCATTAAAACTTAAACGTGGGAATGGCAACTTATTTATATTTTAAGGTTGCATCGGCATGGGATCTTATGATGTTAACGAAATCACATATGTTTTATAAACTCAAACTTAACAGTCTCTCTCCTCCTCTTTAACTTGAAAAAGTCTATTAGCTATCTTATACTGAAAGCTAGATTATAATATACTGTTGTTTCGGTTAATTGTCCATTCCCGTCTTAAATATAGGAATCCAAATTGTGCCATTCCACAATTTAAAAGTTTTAATGATTAATTTACAAATATTTTGGCATTTTACATTTTTCTTATTTTATCGTTTTAATTATGTCACTCGTTATCAAAGTTTTTATTGTGAATATGCACGTATATGTAACTGTAATCATATGCTATGAATGAATATTAAGCTTAGTGTATTGGTATATAATATATATAGGTATATTAAGATATTAATAATATTATAATATAATTATATATTTATAGTATATTATATATATATATTATATATAATATATTATTATTTATATATAAAAAATATAAATCTAATGATATATATAAAATAGTATATAATATATTTACTGAAATATCTTTTTATACTGTTAGCCACTCATTGACGGTCGAGTGTGCTTACGCACAACTAATCCCGTACATAATGATGGACACCTCCAATAGTTTAAATTTCCACATTAAAGTTATAAGTTTAAAATAAATTAATTTAAATTTAGATTTACCCTAATTAATATTAACATCCCCATCCGATGAATATTATTTGAAAAATATCCATTTACACCAAGGGAAAATCAAATCGTAAAAATAACACTACGTTTAAGGGTAATATATATATATATATATATATATATATATATATATATATATATATATATATAAATAATTATACTATAGGCGTGATAGGGTATATATATATATATTATATACTATATTATGATTTTATATATTAATAGTATTTTTTAAAAAAAAATGTTTTTTTTATTTTTTTTTTAAATTCACCATCTTTTTATGTATACCTTAAGATGTGTGTTGGTTAAAATTATAACAGTATGTACCAATATTCCTTCCTCACGGCGGTAAGAGTATTGACTATTAATACAGATTTTATATTATACAGTATATATATATATTAGGCTTATAATATTTAATATTAAATATAAAACTATTGTTATATATATATATAGTAATATCTATTATATTATAATATTTATACTATATATATATAATATATCTAAAATATATTATAGCTAATATATATTATATATAATATATATATATATTAAATATAATATATATATATATATTATAATCAAAAAAAGGATGGTATAAAAAGTGGTGGTTTTGGCGTGTCGGGAGAAAATGAGAATGGTAAGGATAGGTGATTGGATTTCTGAATAGAGAGGAAGTGCGTATGTGGTGTAAGTAAATACTTTCTTTACTTTACAATACGGAAGATAAAAGTAGTAAATTACGGTAACTAACAACTGAGTTCTGATTGATAATTTTTAGATTAAATGAAAAGTATGATTTGAATTTTGTGTTGGTGAAGAGAGAGATGTTGAAGTATGTGTTGGATGTTAAATCAGTGAGGGGTTTAGGAATAAAAGGATTAATCGGATCATTATGTTTTGTTCTATGTAACAATTAAGTTAAGTGGGGGCTTGGATGGAGAGGAAGGTGGATACGGAAGGAAGTGGGTAACATTAAGAGTGAGAAGTTTAGTTAACAAGGTAAAAGGATAAGTTTGTAAGAACGCTCGCAAGTAAATCAGTTGAATGTGAAACAGTAAGTTGAAACTGAATAAATCTGGAAGCAAATGAAGGAAGTAATTGTTACAGTTTGGAAATTTAGAAGTATGCTGGGTGTCTAAAGTAGGGAAGTAGAATGATAGCAGTGTAGTGTGTGGAAGTAAGATTGAGTGTATTGCAGCAGTAAAAAAAAGTAAATAAAGATGAGTGGTTGAATGTACTAAAACAACATGATGAAGTTTCAAAAGAAGATGCTTGGAATTATATTAAGGAGGAAATTAAAGGAAATGCTAAAAAAGATGCATGTCCGTAAGAGAAATAGAAGAGGTTAAATGAAACAGTTTGGAAGGAGGATGAATGGGGACATACAAGGAATAGGAAGTATTCTTCTGGAAGAAGCCGTGAAAAAGGTTAGAATTAAGAGAATAAAGGGGAAACCTGACTCAGAATATTATTGAATAGGGATGGGTTGTTTTTTGTAACTGATGAATTATGGCTGCTAGATAGAGTGGTGGAAAGAGCCACTTTTTGAAAATCTGTATAATATTGGCAGGTAGGTAATGGAGGTAATGGGTAGAGTGTGGGGGTTTGATGGTGCAGAGGAATAGGTATTTTTGGCATGAGGTTATTAGCAAAGAGGAGGAATGGGTAGAGTGAGAAAGTTGAGAAGGGTATAATCTTGCAGGTTATAGATGAAATTACTGTTAATGATCAAGAACGGAGAGCGAAGATGTTGAATTAGATTGGAAAACTCTTTTGAAGTAAAATGTGTAAATAAAAAGCGTTTATGGGAGGGTATATTACGGTTTCGAGGGATTACGGGAGGAGAGCAGTAATACGTACCCCTTACATAAGTTGGTAAGGGAGATAAAGGGAACTGTAGAAATTTAAGGGTATTTAGTTTTATTGAGTGTTGTATGGGAGATATATGCTGGTGTTTTTGGTTGAAAGAGGACGTCTAGAGTTGTCAAGCCTGTCACAAACCTGAAAAAAAAATACAACAAGGAATTTATCTTTTTGGGGGATTTGGTGAAAAAGAACAGGTGCGCTTCTAGGAGTAGTGGAAAGAGGAGTGTGATCAAATCTTTACATTGAAGCAAATGATCTAAAGAGATTATGAGGGAGAGGAAGAATAAATTGTATTTTAGGTTCTATGCGATTTGCAACAGGGTTGATAGGGTTAGGATAGGAAGGTCTAAATGCAGGTGGGTTAGTGATATAGGTAAGTGTTGGTGAAGAAGGCTTCTGAATTGGAATCAAAAGTATATGTAATGACGATAGTGAGGCGTGTGTAGAATAAATGGTGTCAAAATGTGATTGTTTTAGTATTAATAGCGGACGCTGACGCCACACGCGCGCTCTCGTGTTATTGGTCTCCCTTGGTTCATTCAATTTGTATATGGAAATGGAGTTATGAAAGAATTGAAAGGTGGTCATAAGACAGAAATATTATGGTTGTTTAGAACAATGATGGAGAGAGTGGAAGGGGTGCCCTAGCCTTTTAGGTATGCGTGATGATATTGGTTTTGTGGTGGAACGCACACTCTCGAAGAGTTTTGAGAGGGATTGGTAAGATGAGATTTGGCAGCGCGCTGTGTAAAGGGGGTATAGAAAGTTAAACGTTAGATAAAGTAAGGTTATTGGTTTTGAGTGGAAGTGAACAGTCTCAGTGTTAATGTTTTATGGGTTGGATGGTGAGCAGCTGGGAACAAGTGTCTTTGAGTTTTTAAAATAATTTAAGGTATATTTGGTTAGTATAAGTCGAGACTGGATGTGCAGAATGTAGTAGGAAAGGTAATGGTAGGCTGGTGCAATTAAATCGTTTTTTTGAATGTAAACACGCGACAACGTCTTTAGTGTTCGCTAAGGGAGTCTTTAACTTACTGAACGTAAAAGTTGTTACCTGTGGTTATTGTATAAAGTAGTTAGACTTATGGTCTGGATAAGAAGTATAGATCTTAAAGTTCAATGTGTTCAGAGAGATGGACAATCTTAGGGCATGCTAGGTGTGAGAAGAATTGATAACATGAGGATTGGAACATATTAGAGAGTTTGTGTGATGTGAAGAATGGGGTAAATGAGAATTAAAATAGAATTAGTATGGTTGTATGTATGGTGTTGGTCCAATATTCAGTGGAAAGGGATGAATGATAGTCGCGGCTTTTTAAGCGGATGTACAGTGGCGAGTGTGTTCTTTTGAAACACTGGCTGGGAGTCAAGAGAAAAGTGGTATTGAGTCAGATAAATGACACTCCGTGCAAGAATGATCTGGAAGGACAGAAAATGTGAGTTTGGGCAAGGCGAGAAATAAAGGATTTGCATAATAATGTAGTGGGGTTTTTATTTTAAAAAACCATAATTGGGGTGTTGTGGCCCACTGGTTGTCAAGGGATGAAAACCATTACAACTGAACGATTTAACCAAATAGTCAGTGGGTCCGTTGCAGTCACGTGAAGCTATAGGGTGGATTTTCTTACTGCGACGAGTTCTTACTAAATTAATGGTACAGAGGGGGGGAGGGGTAAGGCTGGGCCCTTTCTTTTCGTTACTTTTGTCATATTCTTCTAACTGGTCTGCGTTTCTTTTCTGATGCTTGTTACGAACTACCTTACCACAGTCTTGGGGAGAAAATGGTTAAAGATGAAAGAATATATATATATATATATATATATATATATATATTATATATATATATATATTATATATATAGGCCAGCAATCCGAAAAAGGCCAGGCCATGTATAGAAAACTATAACAATTATACACGAAAATAAAATATCATTTTTTATTTTATTTCATGCTTCATTTTTTACTGCAGAATTAAAAAAAAAATAATTTATATCTAATATTATTAATAAAACTCCATATTAATATTAGTAAAAGTGCAGGCTCATAGGATTGACTTGAAAGACACCCTCTGAAAAGCTGCAGTCTCGGGGTAACGGGAGAAAAAAGTTTCACCAATAAGTACGAATATTAATAATATAAAATTGGAAGATATATCTATCTTTTTTCTTTTTATATCACTTCATTAGGGGGTTCCCGAGCGACGGAGGACAGAGGGGGGGACGCAAGTCCCCCGTCCGTCCCAATTAGCGGTAGTTTTGACCGAGAAACCCCACGCGACTCTCTCTTATCGTTTTCTACTAGTTTTACGCCGTGGGTATCTTTCAGTGAAAAAAGAAAAAAATTCAACATTGGCAAAACTTCCGTACTCACTCAGGGAGAAGCCCGCATCTTCCGATATTTAAATCAAAAAAACTGTAAAATTTTTTAAACGATTGTGAAAGACCATTTGAGTCTTGGAAATAAGCATTATTTTTTTTAAAATTTCAGCGCTTCAAATGTTGCTTAATGATTATTAATTAATGATAATTAATAATTGTTGAAGAATATTGTTTATTCTAGTTATAGTTTTTTAGTTACATTCCTGGCCTTTTCGGGATGCTGGACCATTATTATATATATATATATTATATATATATATATATATATATATATATATATATATATATATATATATATATATATTAATATATAATATATTTATAATAGTAAATATAATTACAAAAATATTTTAATTTATTTTAGTGATTATACATAATTATTTTAAAACTCACATATAAATAAATAAATATATAAATAATAATATAACCTCAATAAATAAATAAATAATCAGATCAAATAATTGGTGTTAAATGATGAATTTAATATTATAAAATACCTAGGCACTAATAAAAAACTTTATATTAAGTACTAAATTTCTCTTATTTTTGAATACCTATTGTATTATTCCTCCTTTTAACCGTACTGTTAATTTTACTGTATCCTTAATGTTAAATACCCTAAAAGACTTGATATATATATGAAAAATGAGTAATATTAAAAAAAAAAAAAAAAAAAAAAAACACAAAAATTTTCATTGATAATTTGGTCTTAATTTTTAAAAAAAACATCTTTTTTTAAAAAAAAACGAACATGTTTTTTTTTTTTAATTCCCAACCATATTATATATAATTTTATATAATATATATTAATATATCACTATTAATTTATATATATGTTCATATATATATATAACTATCTCGCCTATAAAATATCTATATTATATATATATTATATTATATATATACATAATGATTATAGGATATATCTATATTCTATAATTATATTTAATATTAAGTATATATAATTAAGTATTAAATACTACGAGAGTAATAATACTATATATCTATTAACATATTATATTACTAAATAATATATTATATAATATAATATATTATAGTATATTAATTAATAATCATATATTATATATTATATATATATGTAGCTATTATATATATTTATATATATATATATATATATTTAATATAATATATATTTATATATAATATAATATTATTATATATATATATAATATAATAATAATATATATATATTAATAAATATAATATATATTATATATATATTATTATATATAATTAATTATAATATTATATTGCCTAAGAAATGTGGAGTTTAAATATATTTGGGTTATTAAAAGTTTCCTTGATATTATATACAGTAGCTTTTTAATAGGTAAAACTAATTTAAAACCTTGCAAATTAATAACCTTTATCATAACCCAATAACCTTTACTTATTTAAACCTATTTTATTATTATATATAAGGAAATATAAGGAAATAAAGATAAAGAAATCTCTTGAACCTTATTATTTATAAAAGTTTCTTAACTTAAATATTATATATACTTAAAGAGTTTCGAAAATCACATAGAATTCTTTCAAAAATTTGAAAACTGGACTAAAACCTTTACTTCAAAACGTAACAGTATTTTTAAATTTAATAGATTTTTTTATTTATTCCAATTTCATGTAACTATTATGGAACAAAGTATGTCTCAGAACATTATTTCTAATATAAATATTCTGTAAATAATTTTTGAAGTAAAAAATAAAACTATGAGAGGCAATATTAAGTTATTTTTGAATGTTAACAGAATATCATTAATGAAGGAATCCAATCAAGAATTATTTTAACTATTTTTATCTTTTCATCTTACATTGAGCCATTAGGCTATGTATTACAAACAAAATTACATAATGAGGGAGTCTTCTAGAACTATTATAAAATTACAGGCTAAGCTTCAGTTAACACAACCATTTGGCATCAATAAATTTATGATCCCTTATCAAATTATTTCTTTAACATGCATTTCCACAAAGTTTTTTATCTTCAGTACTACTCATGAATATTTTATCAAATTGATGTTTCCTTTCATTATTCAAGATACCATGAATAAAAAAAAAAAATAATAACTTTTAATATCAGTATGTTTGTTGGCTACTTACTTACTTGTTGGGGTATAGGACTTCCTGGGGACCTCTCAGGTCCCCCCTAACCCTTGGCCTCACCAGAGAGTGATCAATGGAGTCTCCAACGAAAAAATTAACCTAGTATGAGCAAAACAACCTAGGAATTCCCTCCCACCAACCAAACACTGATAGCGAAGTGTGCAAGACCCCCCCTGATCCTATTCCCAACAGAAACCCTATGAAAGATGACAACCCGCCCAACTGACCAGTATAGTTGATATAGCGTAGGAGGGCCAGAAGGATCTACAATTCCACAAGACAAGATTAGAGGAGGCCATTGGAAAATGATAGAAGAAATCAAAGACATGAGATCTGAGAATATGCAAGAAAGGGCGGATAGTAGAGAACCACTCACCTGATAAGATGTGAGAAGTTTTGAAACAAGGGGTCCCAAGGAAGCCAAGAAGGAAGACCAACCATCTGTAGGATGCAGAGATGAGATGATGCTGCGGAACATTTGGCACGAGGGGAGCCCTCACAGGACCATCATGGGATATCCCCTGAAACTCAGGGCCGGAGGGAACTGTGGGGTTCGCTGGGGCAGAGTTACCCAAGGGCCCAGGAGAACTAACCAGAGGGTGGGGGGCTCCCTTTGAGGAAGACAGCACCGCTGCTGGGGCTGCCACCTGAGAGGTCAAAGAGGGGGTCACATGACCATGCAACCCATCAAAGGAGATACTGGGGTGAGGAACCACACTAGCATACAACCTGGAAGGAGGAGGTGGCCCTACCGGAGGAGGAGGTATATGAGGAACACTGAAAGTGTGGATATTGGTGAACGTAAGGGTGAACATGAGTAAGAGGATTCAGTTCACGTAAAGCAGCTATAAGGGGAGAATGAATCCCACCTGCAGCCACAGGAGTTTCACGAGTAATCCGTACAGCAGTGAGATAAACCTCACAGGATTTAGAATTAGGGCGGTGGGGCCCTTTACAAAAATAACAATAAGGATCATTGGCACAATTGTCATTGACATGTCCCAAGGAGCATCTCGAACAGCGTGGGGAAGATTTACAGGAAACTGAACCATGACCGTATTGCCAGCAGTTAAAGCAACGCCGTACTGGAAACACATACTGAGACACTGGGTATATTACATGACCTATAATCACCTTAGATGGAAGAGGGCCCTTGTACTTCAGGCGCAGCG
>JABUQX010023157.1:5000-12500 GCA_015478945.1 Trachelipus rathkii | reverse complement strand
TGAAAATCCCAAGACTCGTTCGTTTGTGGTGCCATCCTTCTTTCAGCCACTTACTGTCTGTGGAACTTCCTTGCCGTCTCTGTTTTTCCTACTGATTTAATCTTTCCTCTCTTTAAAAACCCATGTCTGCGCACACCTGAGAGATTTGCGTAGGCTTGGGCTTGGGTGAGGCTTTCCGGTATTTTATTTCCTGCCCCCTTCATGAAAAGGGCCCGGCCAGTGAGTGGTGGTAATCTGTATAAAAAAAAAAAAAAAAAAAAAAAAAAAAAAAAAAAAAAAAAAAAAAAAAAAATTTCAAATTTTTGAAAAAATAAAAGTTTGCAAAAAAAAAAAAAAATCTAACTTAGACTTGTGTTTTTCAATCCAAATTAATTCTATAATATTATTAGACTCTATTTAACATTTAAATTATAATTATAATTAGTTTGGACAAGCACAAAAGAGAATAATATTTATTGCACCGCTTTTCCCGACGCCCTGACCGGTTTTTCCGAATTTCAAATTAGAAATACAATTGTACAAAAAAAATATCCAATATTCTTCGTAGTTATTATTATTTTATTATTCTGAAAACATTAATGAACCTCGAATTGTGAAAAGAACTATTAAGTATAGATAAGAAGTATGAACTTTGATTTTTCATGATTATTTAAAAAAAAAAAAAAGCGGGAAAAGTCATACCCGTTTTCCCCCATTTTACGGTATATATATATATTTATATATTATTTATATAATATTATATATTAAATAAAATTATAACAAAGTTTATAAATTTTAAATAAATAAGAATATAATATATATATATATATATATATATATATAAGAACATAAGAAATATAGAGACAGTAAAGAAGCCACATGGACGCTATCCAGACTGTCCCAGTCAACCCACTAACCAAACATGCTCTCATGCAAATCACAAAACAACCCACAATTATCAAATTACTGTATCATATGATTTACTAAGTTGGCTTAGTCAAAAAAAATATATATATGTACCCAAACCATCCACATGCCTTAATAACTAGTTATGTCACACATGCAGTAGCTTTAACATTAATAGACTACGTATAACTAAAAACCAAGCCCAATTTGGCTTTCGTCAAAATATAACTATTGATACCCAAACCATACAATATACTAATCTAATCCGTTTTTTTAAAGGCTGCAAGTGAGTCACAATCAACAACTTTGTGGCAAACCATTCCAAATATTAACAACCCCTATTGCTGAATGTATGCTTTCTTATATCAAGAATGGCATGCTTTTTCTTTAATTTTTTATCATGCACCCATTGCGTCTCCCGTCCTGCTCTACTATAAAGAAATTTTATTGGTCTCACCTATTATCAATAGGATGTTAAAAAATTTTGTAGCTTGTATCATGTCCCTCTGAAGAAATCGCCTTTCTACAAAAAAAATTCCTAACTCCTTCAGGCTCTCTCCTCATAGCTCTTACCTCAAAACCCAGAAATTCTTTGTTAGCTCTATGTTGCACTCTTCTAGACTATCTAAGTCTTTCTTTAATACAGGGCCAAAACTTGTGCACCAATACTCTATTATTGGGCCTAACATAAGCTCCTTTATAGTTTTACTTATCTACTTCCTTGCTCTTGATAAAACAACATGCCAGTTTATTATGCCCAGCATCTTATTAGCTTTATTCCTTACTTCCTTATTCCAAACACTGATTAGCTACTTTCAAATTACTGCTTATAATCACACCTAAATCTTATTCTTGGTCCACAGACTCAAGCCAATCCCACATTCATATCTGTAGTTAAAAACTTTTATTTGAGTAACCTAGGTGAAGAACCTTACACTTTTTACTATTAAAATTCATTTGCCACTTATCTGCCCAACCAAGAAGTTTATCAAAATCAATTTGAATCTTTATACATCCTCCACTATTCCTAACTGAGGTGGCACACTTTGGTATTCATCAGCAAACTTAAAGAAACCTTGCATTTAAGTCCCATGGTTAAATATTTATATATATATTATGAGGAACAATAGTGGCCAAGCACTGAACCCTGTGGGACCACCCTCTTTCACTATTTCCCATGCATGACATTATTGCCATTTATGTTGTACACACTGTTTTCGTTATCACAACCACTCATTCATCCAAACTTATGTACCATCTCCACATACCACTTGCAATATCTTCCTTCATTCAGCCTTATGTGGGGACCTTATCAAAAGGCTTTGCTAAAAGTCTAAACATATATAATATCAACTGGATTTCCTCGGTCAATGCAGTCAGTAATGAATTCCCATAAATTCTAAAGGTTTGTCTGACATGACCTACCCTTTCGGAAACCGTTGCTGGGAGTCATGCAATACCTTGTTATCTTCTAAATATTTCCTTTATGACCTTTCAGTAACTTTTCCAGAAACTTTACAAACCAGAGATGTTAGGCTAACTGGGCCTATTATTTACCCAATCATCCTTTACTACCATTTCTTATAAATAGCACAACATATTTGCTGTTTTCCAGCATCTGGTTTCCTCACCAAATGTTATAGATCGCTTAAAAATCAAATAAGGCTTTGCAATGCTGCGGTACTACCCTTCTTTTCAAAAATTCTAACCATGTATATTATCAGGGCCTGCACTTTACTTGGATCAATATGCGTCTAGTTAAGCTTTAAATATCCTTTTACTTCAATTCTGTAGTCTCATTTGTTACATGACATACAGAACTATTAGTCTCCAAACATTATTCTTATCTTTCCTCAGTAAACACTGAAGCAAAATAAGCATTGTAAATTGTTTGACCCCAAAAAAAAAAAAAACTTTTTCCCTAATCGAAACTCACTAAATTTTCATCATTTTAATTGGACCTATAATCCTATCTACTTTAAATTTTATAAAAGCAAAAAACTTCTCAAATTTTAATAGACGACCTTGGTAAATTATTTCTGCGCTCTCTTTGCCTTCTTATTGACTGGTTAAGTTCATTTCTATTTTTCTATAATTTTCTAAATCATCTTCCCTATTATACTACCCTTGAATATTTTAAAACATCTATGCTTTCATGATTTTATCTCTTATCTCACTATTCCACCAAACAGGTTTTTCTCTTCGCCACCCTAATGGGTTTATTTTTAAAACATACTGACTTATATTCATTAAAACTCTGCTTTAAAATGTTCCCACATGGTAAAACAGTTTTTGGTCTATAAACTCTTTATCCCAGTCAGTAATACTAAGCATGTCTCGTAATTTAGTAAAAATTTGCCATTTCGGGAAAATCTAGGATTTTTTCCTTATTAACTTGCAAATTGGGCCCAGATATCACATTCATATTAAATTCTATTTTACAATATTTAATAAAGTCCTAAATTCTCCTCAACTCTAATCTTATCCACCCATACATTTCATCATATAACGTATAATATTAAGTCTAATAGTGCATCGTGTCTTTTGGGTTCATGGACCATCTGGCTTCAAAAAAGTTATCTAGTATACCAATTTATAATACTGAACTACTTTGGTCCGTATTAGACAAGGAATCCATTTGAATGCCAGGAAATATAAATCACCCATATTATGACCTATTACCTTTTCTTTACTTGTGGCATCTGTTCTCAATTCTTTCACAATTTTCACGCATCTAATTCTTGACTCTTGGCCAGGAGGCTATAAAAATGCCCCTATTCTATATGATTTATTAAACATAAGAATATCTACCCATACCGATTCAATATCATGATTAGTTTTAAAGTCAGTCATTAATACAGATTGAATACTGCTTTTAATATAAAGTGCCACACCCCCACCTTTCTTTCCTCTTATGCTGTATAAATAAAGTGATATCCGTCTATTTCATATTCTTGAAAGGAGTCTCCATATAACTCTCTTCATTACCCATGCCTCAGTTATGCAAATAATGTCTATATCTCTCATTTATGGTATTACGAATCAGCTCATCTTGTGATTCTAAGGCTCTGAGCATTTGTGTAAAAGCATTTGATATTCGAAATGCTGTTATTTTTTTTGCTATCATCATTATTTGAACCTGTAACAACACGTTTTATTTATCTCACCACTATTACAGTTACCATTTTCATTATTTGTATCCATGATTTAGTCCATCTACCCCAAACTTTACCCTGTTTTATGCCTAAACAAGTCTCCAAATTGTTACTGAAAAAAAAAGCTCAACACCTTTACGACTCAAGCAAACTCCGTTTACTGCAAAAAGATCTTTGTCCAGAAATTATCTCCATAAATCCAAAAAACAAATATTTTATGAAAAACATAATTTCCTAACCTTTCATTTACACCTAAAGCCCTACTTCCCCATTCCTGACCTGCACCTAACCTAGGTAAAATCCCAGAAATCATGCACCTTCTTCCACTAGCTTTCATCTTCTGAATCAACCTCCTATAATCTGCTATTAATTCTTCTGACCTTCTATGTCCTATATCATTTGTACACACATGCACAGTCGCATTTGAATCAACATTTGTAAACTCAATATCTCTATCTATTATATCCATGATATCACTCACTCTGGCACCTGGATAACATACTCTCAATCGTTTCCTTCTATCCGTATTTTGAAAAGTCCTATCTAGGTATCGTATCATAGAGTCTCCAATTAGCAATACCTCAGCCTTCCCTTTAGAAAACTCAACATTACCATTGGCCCTCTCTGATCCCTCCCCATCTGGAAGACAATCAAACCTGTTACTGCAGGTCACAGGCTGACTGACTTTCGAGATTTTAACCTATATATTATTATTCTAATTCCTTACAACTTTATATTCATCTGCAGACCTATTTTCAACTGCTTTATCTTTTCCCCCTCATATTCCTGCTAGGCTGAATCACTATTCCTGCATTCTACCTCTACTATCTCGCTCCCCTCCTTGCCTTGACCCCCTCCCTATAATATTTTTTTTTTTTTTCCACCCCCTTTATCAATCATAAACGAACTTCTTTCAATTCATCATATTTTTCATCAGGTTCTTGCAAATCCCTTCACTAGCAACAATTCTCTCCAATTTCACAACCACAAGCAGAGGCAGCTATTCACATATTAACCTCTCACAGTCCCACAGTTATCACACCAGAGCAAATACTTAATTATTATCAACTTAAATACCTTGTTACCTTCAATTACCACTAGTTTAAGTATTGATAAGCCTAAAAAGAAAATTAAATTAATGTCTTTTAAACAAGTTAAAATTGAACAAGCTTATATCTAGCTTTAGGCTAGGCCAGGGATATATAAAAATTATTTTTTTTTTTTTTTTTTTTTTTTTTTTTTAAGGTAGGCCTAACAGTAGTCTAACTTGTACCAATTATTTTACCAAACTACAGATTTACTAAATATCATTAATGGGCCTTTGAAAGAAATTAATATCTTAAAACAAGTTTGAATATAGGTATAGCCTAGGCCCTAGGCTAAGTCTATGATAAAAAATTTATAAAAATAGGCTTAACTTAGGCTATGGCTCTGGTAAACTTAATTTAATTTTAAAAATATTATCACAAAAATTATATAACAATTGTAAAGACTGAGGGTTAAATACAGAAAATATTTATTAATTCAAAATAAACCTGCAAACACACAGTATACAGGAAAATCTCTTACTACTCTAGCCTAGGGTTAACCTATCAAACACTGATGAGTCCAATACTAAACTAAATTAAATTAATAACAGCAAATAACTCACAATAATTAAGTACACAAATTTCTTAAAATACACAGTCATATAACAACACTAACTTGTTAACTAATTCACTTTGCAAATACACAGATTTAGTAGTAAAATGGGAGAGCAAAAATAAACACACCCTCACTCAATGGTAATATATAATATATAATATTATATTATATATATATATATATAAATATATATAATATATATATATATAATATATATATATATATTATAATATATATATGTATTTAAATACAAAAAAACGGTAATTATTTAATAATAGAATTTTATGAAAATCACAGCATTAGACTCTAAAAAAAAATAGTGGTAATTATTACAATAACTGCCTCTAAACAGATTTTTTACTAAAAATCACAGCAGTAGACTCTAAAAAAAAGAATGAAGTAAAAAAAAATATTTGTCGTCTCTTTAGGAATAAATAACAATATTGTTAAAAAAACCCTTGGAGTTATTAAAAAAAAACGAAAAATTTTTTTTTTTTTTCAGGAAATACTCTAAAAAAAAATAATTGAAGAATAGGAAAACGAAAATGGGCAGTCTCTTTAGGAAAAAAAGTTACAGCCTCGGAAAGTTAAAAATTTTCCCATAGACTTTCCTATAATAAAAATTAGTGGGCTTCGTGCTTGTTTCATCCTTGTTCAGGTTATGATAAGATTTGTAATATCTACATAGATTTTCTCTGTGTATTTACCTTAACATAAAACTTTATAACCTGACTTAAGGGACCTAAATGAGAACCTAACCTGAGATCGTTCAATATTGGAAAGTCTATGGATTTTTAAACAACTTTATGAGGCTGTAACTTTTTTTCTAAGAGAGCGATCATTTTCATCTTTTTTTTTATTCTTCATTAATATTTTTTTTATAGAGTCTATGCTGTGATTTTTATAAAAATCTGTTAGAGCAAGTTATTTGGAAATAATTACCAAAAAATAGTGATGATTGAATAAATATATGATTGGCGGTCTCCTTAGAAAAAAAAAAGTTACGACTGGCAAAGTTGTGAATATTCCCA
The DNA here is from genome assembly GCA_015478945.1 of Trachelipus rathkii. NCBI lineage: Eukaryota > Metazoa > Arthropoda > Malacostraca > Isopoda > Trachelipodidae > Trachelipus > Trachelipus rathkii. Next base: position 5,785 of record JABUQX010023157.1, on the reverse strand, counting down.
AGCTTATTTTTCGTTTTCTCGGCACTGTGCGAATCAAGACTGTAAAAGAAAAAAAAAAGAAAGTAAATGAATCATAGTTGCCAGATCAACTGGGACATAGTTGCCAGTATATGTACTTAGACCATAGTTGCCATTTATATATATATATATATATATATATATATATATTATATATATATAATATATTAATATACTATATTATATATATATATATATAATATATAATATATATATATATATATATATATATATATATAAGTATATATATATATATATTATATATATATATATATATATTATTATTAATATTATATATATATATATATATATATATATATATATAATATTATGATAAGATAGATAAAATCAGTGTTTATTTTCTGAAAAAATTTTCTAAGTTCAAAAAATATTAAATATTCAGAAAGTTAAATTAAGTTAAAGTTTTTTAAGCAAATTCTTTAGTGGCAAGCTTCTGAAATTATGCCAGAAATAAAAAAAAAAATTTCTTAAAAAACTTAACTTAATTAACTTTTCTGAACTTTAGAAATTTTTTTGAACTTAAAAATTTTAGAAAATATGCACTGATTCAAATATAGAACAATTACCTAGTATATTATAATATTATAATATAATATATAATATAATATATATATATATATAATATATTATATATATATATATATATAATATATATATATATATATATATATATATATATATATTTATATATATATAATTATATTATAATTATATATATATCACCGCCCAGTGAGGGCTAATAATAT
>JABUQX010023156.1:52500-60000 GCA_015478945.1 Trachelipus rathkii | reverse complement strand
ACTGACCAAGATGGAACCTTTCCTCATCGGCGTCGCTTGTACCTCAGTCGATCGGAGAGCGGTCTCCAACGCGTCACAGAGGATATGATGGCTTACCGCAGTCAATGGATGTGACGTAGTGGAATATAGATAAAAATAAAAGGGATAGGAGTTTAGATCGGGAACTCCCAGAGAGGAATCTGAGAGCACGATCGCGGTATCGGTTTTCTTATGTGAATTTCTAGGTGTGAGACCAATCTGGCGAGGGGTCACCTGGGTAGGCTGGTTTGACAATCGAATCTAGTTGGGCGTTAGGGCATAACAGCCTCTGCTGGTCGAGAAGGGATAGTCCCAGACACAGAAACGTTGCATGGGACTGATGGGTTGGGGAGAGAAGAATTCAACCCAACCATTTCATCAACAAGGACTTCGAAGCCCAAGTTGGAAACTGGACTGGAAGCAGTTATAAAGAGGCCGGGATGGGAACCCGACTGATGGTGAGTTTCGTCTTTCTTTAAAGGTTTTTTCTTTATTTTCTTCCCATTAAAGACGATTACAAAAACATCTGCACCGCAATAGATAAAGACAAATATAATAACACCAATGATGAATATAAAAACTAGAATATATCCTGGGAGTGTAACCGCTGAAACTGAGCCCACCACACACCCAGAGCATAAAACCTCACTCCTAGAACCCCACCCTGTAGGGCGGGCCATAGGTGTGGCCTCGGCAAAGCCTCTCGGAACTCCGCGTCCAGTCCCTAAGATGAGAAAATGCTAGCCGTGCACCACACGGATAAGACGCGAAGCCCAAGATTATACACCCAAGTGCAGGACAGCCTCCTCAGTGGTTAGGCAAGGTTCGGGTCCCCAACAATAGGCGGGAACAACCGGTTTTTGAACTGTACCATCACCCATGGGGAGGAGGAGAGCAAGATGGGCATATGATGAGAACAGAGACAACGGCTCGATATCTACTAGGATTCAGGAGGAAATTGGAAAGACTCAAAAGAGAGACCAGGAATACGTAGGGTAGTGCGTACAGACCAAGGAGGAGAATGGGAACAAACTGGGAAAGGACGAGCAAAATAAACGGTATACACAAAGTATAATATAATGAATATAAAGAAAAGACAAAAGAAAAAAACAATAAAAATAATAATAATAATAATAATAATAATAATAATAATAATAATAATAATAATAATAATAATAATAATAATAATAATAAAAAAACAAAAACAAAAATAATAATAATTCTTTTTTTTTGAGTGAGTGTACAGGAGCCACCACTGCGCACAAAAAAAGCGGCGATACCGAGTCAGAAAACCAACTACGGGGGCAACTCCTAAACAGAACGCATGAAAACGGGAATGCAAGTATTAAATCCTATAGAGCAGAGTCAGTTCCCGAAGGAAAGCAAAAATCGCGTCACTGTGGAAATGAAGTGATTCAGACAATATATATGAGAGGCGGGATTGGACATAATAATAATAATAATAATAATAAAAATAATAATAATAATAAAATAATAATAATAATAATAATAATAATAATAATAATAATAATAATAATAATAATAATAATAATAATAATAATAATAATAATAATAATAATAAGGAAGAGGAGTAAACAAGAACAAAATATAACAAAAAGAATGATAGTGGCTCTTCTCAGACACAAAGACTAATTCTTCGCAGACACGACCACAACGAGACAACCTTCGTGACGGGGATACTACTACTACTACTACTACTACTACTACTACTAATAATAATAATAATAATAATAATAATAATAATAATAATAATAATAATAATAATAATAATAATAATCCCTGAAGCTTCATAACACTGTGATAGTCACTTACTGTGGTGTCTCGTCAATATAATGGTTCATTCCCTAGGCCAAAGCCCCCACCAAATACCACCATTTACTTCTATTATGCAACAATCCTCTCATCATCCACCACCATCACCTTACTCTGATCTATATCTACTTTCAAACCACACCTTTTACCCACCCTACCAAACTACTCTATCAATCTTCTCAAACTTTCTTCAAACCCAATCGTCTATGTACAATAAGTAGGGAACTCTTCACACAATTCCATTCTCGATAAAACTAGCCCCACCCCCTGGCTCTTCTTTTTAATTCTTTCATTACTCCATCCATATACAAAATAAATATATATATGGAAACACAACACGTCTCTGCCTCACTCCACAATTACTAAACCCTTCACTCATTTATTCTTTCTTACACACACTTTCCTATCAACATACATACCTTTGATTCCATTCAGAAGCTAACCACCGACACCATATGTCATTATCATATGTCACAGAGCTTCCCTATTAATTCTTCCATACGCATGTTGCAAGACCTTAAGATATAAACACAGTTTGTTCTTCTTCTCTCTCATTTCCTTCAATATTAAAATTTGATCTACAGATCCTCTACAACTTATAAATGCACATTGTTCTTTAACAATCAGCCCCTCAACGATCTCTTTCAAAAAAAATACCAGCATATATCATCTCTACTACCGACAAAATACTAATTTCCCTATAGTTTTACAGTTCTCCATATCACCTTTACCCTTTTATAAGGTACGATCAAAGTTCTCCAATCTTTTGGAACTACACCCTCACAATCATTCTGGCGCACAATTTCCATATCCAGTAAATCACAATCTTCCGTCCAATATTGATCATTTCAGTAATAATTCCATCTATACCTGCCTATTTACCATATTTCAACTTTTTTCAGTCATCTCCAAAATACCCATTTGTTTTAACACCATTAAACCCAGTCACATTCATCTCTTCATTACTGCCAATGTTACGCAGAGTGTAGAAACTATAGTGGAATCCGTTTATCGAGTGTTGTAGGAAATATATGTGCTGATATTTTGGTTGAAAGAGCACGTTGAGTGACTGAGAGGCTGATTGTTGAAGAACAAGATGCATTTAGAAGTGTCGAGGATCTGTAAATCAAAATTTTACATTGTAGCAAATTAGAGAAAAAGCTATATTAGGTTTAATGGACTTTCACAGGCGTATGGCAGGATTAATAGGGAAGCTCTGTGGCAAGTGTTAATGGCATGGTGTTCGTGGTAAGCTTCTGAATGGAATCGAGAGTATGTATGTTGATAATTTTTTTTGAGTGGATGTACAGGGACAGAACACAAGAATACGGCTATACCGTGTTAGTAAACTAACGACAGGGGAAATCCCTAACCGAACGAAATAGGATCAAGGCTGAGATGGTTAGATCTTATACAAGATGTTCAGTTCCAATAGGAATGTAAAAACTGCGATCACTACGAAAGTGAGACGATTTGGATAAGATGTGCAGAAGGTGAAGCTGAAAAGGTAAAGTGAGCGCATCAGGGAAGAACTTGTTTCTAAGGGTCGAGATGGCCTCGTAACCCACAAAGAGATAAACGACTGTGACAGGACAATTGGAGGAGCAAAATGGGCAGGTCGGGGGGATCCCCCTGCGACATAAGAAATCCATGGGTGAGATTGGTATGACCCAGACGCAATCGAGCCAGAACCACCTCCACTCCAGGAAGCGACTCCTTCTACAAGATGAAGACCACCGGACAATGATGGGTTTGACGTTCCGTAGTTTGGCGCCACGAGGATCCTCCGCCCAACATATTTGCCAGCCAGAAAGAAAACCCCGACGTATCGAGATGGAGAAGTCTGTAGCAGGGAAATGGCCCAGGCGTACAGCAGGAGGAAGGTATTGGGCACTCTACACTCCGTGCGTAGCCGCCTGTTTAGCCTCCCTAGCGGCCTGCTCGTTTCCAGGAACACCCACATGGGAGGGAACCCAACATAACTCGATGTTGTGCTCCTGCGCAGGCAACAGAGGCACTTTTGATTGGCAGAGACCAAAGAGTTTCGGGTTGATCGGTCAAGCAATGCCTGGAGAGCGCTTCAAGAATCGGAAAAGATAGTATAGTTACCCCCACGGGTGATGGTACTGATTCTGTTCACCGCCATGGACACCGCTATCAGTTCAGCCAAAAAAGCAGATAAATACGGTGGAAGTGTGTGGAATACAGTGATGTCCGGACACACAGCTGAAGCCCCCACCCCTCTGTCTTGGAATCATCGGTGTAAACTGATATAGAGTCGCTATGGACTTCCGCATGGGACAAGAAAGGAATCCCTCAACTGCACCGGGTGTGCCTCCGACTTTGTCAAAGCCTAGATCACGCTGCAGAGAGCAGGAAGCGGATAAACTCACTTTGAATGGGTAGAGGTAAAATCATAATGCATAATCGCTCGTTGATGAAGGTCGGAGAAAGCAAAGATGCAAGTAACAACCCCAGCAAATGGACAATAAGAAGGGTTGTGATGGACGCAATCAAATATAGATAGATGCCAAGGCCGATGAGGTAGAAACCTGAATACGGATGAACAGTGAGCACATGAGCTGTTCCCTCCGTAGGGATGGGGGCATCACCCCTGCCGCCACCTCCAGACTTTCCCTCGGAGAGGAACCAAACGCTCTCGTGTCTATTCTCAGACCTTTGGTTTGAATGGGGTCAAGAAGATGGAGATAAAACTGGAAGGTCTACCAATATACGGCACAACCATAGTCCATTTTAGCCCGCACCAGCATGATATAAAGGTAGAGCATGGTTTTTCTGTCCGCACCCAATTCTTGGATGTGAGGTGCCGTAAGAGATCCAAGGAACGGCGGCAACTAGCTTTGAGAAGAGTAATATGAGGAAGGTATGTAAGGTACTCATCGAGCAGCAGACCCAGGAACCTCACTCAGCTCACACGGATAGCTAGGGGACCATAGATGCGTAACATAGGAAGCGATCGTATGCGACCCCAACGACGAGGATTTTTTTCAGAAAAAAAGACTATAATTTTCGATGTGGAGGATGTAAAGCCATTCGCAGAACACCAGGAGGAAACCCTATCGATGGCTAGCCGAAGTTGACGCACCATATAAGGAAATTTAGCTCCAGAGATGTACAGGGCAAGATCGTCAACATAGATGGAGCTGCGCACCTAGGTCGGGATGAAATCGACAACTCCATTGAAACCTATTGCGAAAAGCAACACACTCAGTACACTTCCCTGCAGAACCCCTTCGTCCAGGACAAAACGACTCAACAGCGTGGTATTAAGGCTGACCTGAAACGAAAGATCCGAAATCAATAACTGAAGGAAGAGGGGAAGTTGTCTCCTTAGGCCCAAGTAATGGAAGCTCCGCAAAACCTCCAACCTCCACGTGCTATCATACGCCTTTTCGAGGTCAAAGAAACGACCAAGGTCATTTTGTTAGTAGCAAATGTCTCGCGAACACCGTGATCTAACCGAAGGAGAGGATCCTGAGTAGAGCGATGGGAACGAAAACCAAATTGGTAGTCAGAAAAAGCATAGAGTTGCTCCAACGTGGGAACAAGACGGGAAGCCACCAATCTCTGCACGAGCTTGTATGTATGTATCGCAGGTCAATGAAATAGGGCGATGGTTATCGGAAGAAGTCTGATCCTTCCCAGGTTTGGGAAAGGGGACAATATATGCAGTAGACCAGACGGGAGGGAAGAACCCCACCCATAATCTATTGTATAAGCCGAGAAGGAAGGCCGTGGCAGAAGGATGAGCATGACAGAGCATCTGGAAGGAAACGCCGTCAGGGCCAGGCGCTCCATCCTTGCAAAGTTTGAGAGCGTCCTGGAACTCTGCTCTGATGAATAATCTGTTGTATGGAAGGTCTTCTCCAGGTGGAACAGAAAAATCCGAAATCTCCACCCGCTGGCGTCCAGAATGAAAAGGTTCAGGATACCGGGAGCCGCTGGAGTAGTACGCGAAGTGATAACCCAACTCGTCGGCCACGATCCCGTGAGCAGAGAAAACATCAGAGGATTGCGGGCCGTAAACAAGGATGATTAGTGGATCTCCATGGTGTTAACGTGAAATTTTTCGCACCTTTTTATGGACCGATGATACAGGCGTAGAAGAATGAACAGTGGAAGCGTAGTTGCAAAAAAAACTGTTCCCGCGTACTGCGATTAATACGCCTGGAGCGGGCTGCGAAAGCTTTAAACAGAATCAAGTTGGAAGGTGTGGAAGTCTGTTTATACAGCCTATATAATTTCCGCTTTTAACGGTCAGCTCGAGCACATTCCTGGTTCCACCAGGGGGTTGTTGATTTCTGGGTCCCATATGAACGGGGTATATGGTCCGCTGTCGTCTGGAGGATTACTTCCTGAAAGTAAGTGAAGGCATCCGCCGGTGACCGGAACAGGGTAGTTGCAGGAAAGATGGGAAAGTAAGTGGCCTGATGAAAGGAAAACCAGTCTGCTCTGTCATTGCGCCAGCCAGAATATGGTTGTTGCTGCGGACTGGGTATGAAGGATGGTATCACGATTGGGTAGTGGTCACTACCATAGAAAGACGACCTTTTCCACCCAAAACGATCTAAAGACGAGATGGAATACAGCGAGACGTCAACACAGGAAGAAGTGCCAGTATCAAAACGTTCAAAAGTTGGAAGGCCCGTGTTGAGACATCCCAATGAGAAATCCTACAAAATACTCAATAGCCAATCGGCATTGAAGGACGTAACAGAATCTCCCCACAAAGGATGGCACAGGTTAGTCACCGAGGACTAACATGGGCGGTGGAAGACTCCTGAAAAAATCGATGAGGTCCTTCTTGGTATAATTTACAGCTGGACGCGAGGTACACTGAACACAGTGTAAGCGGTGTGTTAACATGGATACGAGCCGCTACGGAATGTAATGGAGTAGAGAGGGGAATGGGATTGAATGAGACATACTCATGAAGCAGGATCGCTGCCCCGCTCTGTCGCTGGCTCCACGATTCAAGGAAATAAGGGTTCTCTGTACCTTGAAGGTTGCAAAAGGTCTCGGTCGCGAAGTTGTAATTCCTATAAACAAACAGCCCATGGCTGATGAGCGACAAGTAATATTTTTAGTTCTTCGTAATTAGAAAAATATCCGCAACAATACTATCAATGTTCAGGACGATCCGTGACAATAGTCACGATGTTTTGGGATTTGGCAGTCTTCTCAGAGGATAAGTCTGATGGTTCCGTGAGCCGTCGGATGACCCACCGACCGGAGCGTCAAACCCCGGGGGGGAGGAAGATCACGCAGCAGGGATATGTGTGAACCCCCTGCTTACGAGAGGGGTTCCTGGTCACAATAGGAAAGGGGTCTCCAAAGAGGCGCACCAAGTCACACTCCACATTTCGAACATTCTTCCCAGCTTGAGCACCACTGCCAGACTTCTTAGCAGACTGGGAAGGGGGCCGTGTCCCTCCAGGAGGTGCTCCAACAATGGTTGGTAACGATTGGGGAGAAGTATGAATGGTGTCGGCGGGAGTGATAGGAGACACATTGGAAAACAAGTGTGTGGTATCCGAAGTAAAAAAAAAAAAAAAAAAAAAAAAAAAAAAAAAAAAAAAAAAAAAAAAAACTACCACACACAAAATCTGGGTAGATATACCCGTTAAA